>JAQGCS010001819.1:0-12162 GCA_034702105.1 Fuscozetes fuscipes | reverse complement strand
CAAAAGTCGTTTATCAAAGTACAAAATATGTACTACTAATGTGTGAAAATGCATCTTACAATTTGCATCACTTTTAGTGATTCTTCTTTCGGCTGTCGCTGGCTTCAACATGGTCATATGCCGATAAAACTTACCTTATGTAATAGCTATTGATATGCAGAATCTAACCATGTGATTTTTGTTTAAATATTTCAGTTATAGTTTCCGACTATGACTTGTAAGACTTGTCACTGCATTAAAGGCAAACATTTGACAGATGTCCATAACTCTGAGAACAAAATCACTCAGGTCACATTTCACTTGTGTTTTAAAGCTTTCAGATATTGAGTGTACACTTGAATTGGTTTGAAGTCATTTGAATTACTAATCAAAACTTGAAATCAAATCAAATGCGACAATAAATAAATTTTATGGATTTTTGAGCTCTACATATGTATCCATTGCTATGCCTTTGTACGCATGAACCGACTCAAAGAAAAATTGTGATCGCTTCAATTTTTTACTTATTTATAAGACGAATTAAATTGATCTGTTGCATAGTTACTTGCACTAGTATGCTTGATATTTTTGCTATTTAATCTAAGTTATAATTATGCGAAAGTTGGACGAAATAATTAAATGCTTTATTGAGTCATCAGAACTAATACTACTCAAGAATTATATTTAAAGAATAAGACCTTCTAAGTGAAAGTCAATTGTTCTGTGATTTCAGTAATTTATTGAAGAAATAATTTTTTGTGAGTCAATAATGAGTTGTCATTAAATCAATTGCTGAACGAATCGTAAATCGATTGTAATTATATTGTAGTTGTGGGCACACAAACAACACACACACACACTTGACTTAAGGTACATTTACCTCTGATGAGAGAACGACTATAATTTGCTTGTGAGGCGAAGTCGCGCATTATTTGATGCTCTAGGCGAAAGACATTTAAAGTTCTTCATTCGTATCCAACAACTCTGGTATATTCCAGAGCTGTCCTAATCTAGACATTGAACTATATTCTAATTGCAATTATTCCCATAACTTCTACATATAATTATTATCACGTATTATATCAGAGATAAGACAAAGTCAATGAAAAGTTGGATGACTATAATGACTACGAAAAATGAGCCCAAATTTATAGCAAAACATATTATTAGTATTAATGTGTGAGAAGACCATCAGAAAAGGCATTCTATTAAAACATAAACACATTTCCAATGATTTGTCTCGTAATGGATAACTCAAAACAATTACTGAATGCCTCAAATTCTAACTGCAATTTGTGTGCACTTATTCTGAAGGATTCGTTGCCTTCCTTTTTATATAACACATGAAGAGGTCATCTTTTTCTCAGCCATTATTATACTTCGTTTATAATTATCAAATTATTAAAACACAATATTTATATAAATATATGTCAGACCCAATTTGACATGTTACTCAATATACTGGTCTCTATGCCAGCTTCAAAAAGTAATGAGAAATGATCCTGAACAAGAATATAGAACAAACAAAATTCGGTCTCTTTGTGAAAGTGTTGAGCAATGTCAAATTAGTTTTTGTGTTGTGAGTCGCATATGTCAGGTAATCGACAGTCTCTTTCAATTGGTTTTGTGGAACAACTCATGCGATCCTTACTTTTTTAGTTCCAAAATGAACTCTTTCTCTGTTATAAAATATGGAAAAAGTTCTCAAATGATATACCGATGGTTTAAAAACGATAAAAGTTTCGCAATTCGTATTAAAATCACATTTAATAAGAAAACAATTGATTACATAAATAGCTTTGAGTAAAAATATTGAATAAACTGCAAAAACTTATCAAATTATTCAATACATAATTAAACACAATACATATGTGTGCTAGAGTCTAAGAGATGAGAGGCCGTCCATCTACTTGCAAGTATACTTTTCTTTACACATGAAGTGCACTAAATCTTTGTTTGTGAAGCGAACGAAAACACTGTTTGAAAAAGCAATGAATTCAATGAATTTTGTTTTGAAGTCAGACATACCTTTTGCCGATTCGTTTCTGACAGACCCGACAAATGTCGTGTTCGTCGACAACAACTTTGTTGAGCTGTTGGAGACGAATGCGGCTCTGGTGAACCTGAAGGCGCTGTGCCAGCAATAGATTACGGAATATCTGTCGGGAGTGGCGCTCAACAAGTAGTTGATTAACTGTCGACTGAAGGAAAGGTTCGATCGCTATAACCGGTACCGTCGGTGGAAGAAGTTTAATGGCTCTCAAAGGATTTATTTTAGTCGAGTGCTTAGTCAACAACTGAACGGCCGATTGAATGTTGACATCGAGTTTGCTTATCGTTGCATTTGACTCAACTCTTGTCGGTATTAAAGGAGGAATTGATAAATACAGGTCTAAAAGTGTGAGAAATACCTAGACAAAGTTTCAAATAAATCAATCGGTAAATGACATGTTTTTAATAATATTTTGAATAAAATTCAGATTCAAAACACATATCAATTAAATGCAAACTTAAAAAAGAAAATTTTATGGCATTTCTAATGGAATCTTGAAAAACCATTTGAGTTTATCAGTGTTTTTACATCAATTTATTACTTATTCTGTGCCGAAAAAATATAACCGATGTTATATTGAAATATAAATGTTCTTCGAGTAGAATAAGTTATTTGGAATAATTAACCAAATTGAGCAATTTTTAAAACGCTCCGATTCGGTAATGGTTATATCAAATTATTATAAATTAGCAATAAATTGATTGCATGCTCAATAAATTAAGCTCGTGATTTTGTAAGAAAATGAGAGAAATAAACTCACATTTTCTAAATGTGCAGACTTTCAATGATTTTTAGCCGAATTGAAATAACATTTGTTGATAACTGATTGGAAACATTGCAAAACAAATGTTAGGATTTATTCAAATTTGGAGACAATGTTTAAAACTATAAATATTTAGTCTTAGAGTTTAGATCAAATAACTTATGTATTACTCGATTCGGCGAAAAATAAGGTATTCGCCAAATCGAGTGTACATCACAACAAAATTTATGATTGCAATCAATTTCTTCGTTGCATTCCTTCCGCAATAGTATATCAACACTTTTAATATTATTACTCTTAACTGACAGACATTAGGAAAACATTTGGTCCGAACTATAAATATATATTCGCTTAAAAAGTAAAAACATTTGATATATGAGAATAAAAACTGCTGTTCCTCTCAGGTATGCTATGATTTTAATTCGTTATATATTTCATTGATTGATTGCTTTGAGGAAATCAAACCAAAGTTCAAAATAGTCTCCTAAAGTGATGCTCTCAAATCTAAAAATTACCCATGTTTGTCAGCCCCATGAGGGTTTTGGGGTTGATTGTGGGTGTTAGTGGTAGGGATGAAAGTTAAAACATTCAAATTACTCTATATTTTCTAAAATCATCAGCGAATAAAATATTTGAAATAATAATATTTAAATATTTTGAGATTCGAAACATCAAAAACAAAATTAGTGTTAATTAAAAATAAAGAGTAATACATTTGATGTTTTATATTTGAAATGAAGGTTTTCTTTGTTGAGTGTCTGGTGACTCGAGGGCTTTCTAGAGGGTAACCGGCGAAGGTATAGGGCGTGGTGGGGTTTGCATTTTTAGAAGAGACTCATTCAAAAGTGATTATTCAAATACAAAAGCAAAGAATTGCAAATATAAGTTGAATATAGAATTTTTTTTATTAAAGCTCAATTACCAAGTTCATCATGAATGACTTGTAAGAAATCTGCGCAAAAGAGCAAGGTCAAATTTTAGTATTAGTTTCTAAGGGTTGACTTTGAATAATTTGTCGATTAGTTTGAAACTTTATCACCCTTTTAGGTTTAGTTATTAATTATTTTCGTTCGAATTTAAATATTGAATGTTTTGATTTTGTTTGCCTTCAATTCGTATAAACCTATAATTAGCACAATTTGAGTAAAAAATTCAGACTAAACCTCTCAAACTCTTAAAGTCAATGAAAGGGAAAGATATCGCAAATTAATGTTTAATAGAGTTTAATGGTTTAAATAATCAGAAAATGTGTTGAGACTCACGTCTTTGTTTTCAGGCAATCCTTTGCTATACATCCTCTGGCAGTACTCTTCAGCGCGTTGTGTGTCGTGAAGCATATGGACATATATGACGAGCGCCTCCTTATGATTACCGATTTTTCCCATTACGACCGCTCTCTCCTCGAATAGACCGTCATTTAACAGATATGTAGGTAGTGTTTCCGTAGAGTAATGGTCAGACTCTTCTAAAAAATGAATAAGTTTAGACCTGAGGACTCCCAACTCTCCCGGTTCGTGTCCGGCACTGACTGTCTCTTCGGTATCGATTAAATTGTTTTTGTATTCACTCAAAAGAATTCTCACTTTTTCTCTATATTTATGTATTAGTGTGTTGTGAAAGGCAGGGGTCGAGTCGTTCCAAACAAATATTAAGTGTTCCAAATATGGTATCAAAAGATCGGAATTAATCTTTTGAATGTATTCCATAACTTCCTGTCGCGGCAATAGTTCCATATCGACCACTGCGTCGTCTGTGAATATTTTGATGCCTTCTTCGGGAAATTGTTTGAGAACCCATTCGGCGTATTCGAAGATCAGGTCTAAGTGTTCGGCCCCCAAATGCTGTAAGTATTGTACAGTTCTCTTGAATCCAATCAAAGGAGAATCAGGTTTTTTGGACTGTTTGAAGAGTAATTCGAGTGCATTTCGGTGCAGACCTTTGTTTTGGTATAAAATAATCAGTTCATTGTATTTGTGATACTTTTTGAGTGCTTTTTCTGCTTCTTCTAAATGGCAGTTATTGTCCGGCAATCGAAGCAAAGGCGCGACTAAAGCGTCATTTGTCTGCAAATAGCATTTAAGAAGTGATGTGTCGATAATATTCTTCAATTTGATAATTTTAGAGACAGAAGTCGAGTCATTGGTCGCTTTGTCAGTGGCTTTGGCAGTGTTTCGACGCACTTCCAACAAATAGTCTATTAAACAAAAAAGTCCTGTTTCGAGATCAGCGCCGGAGAGTTGTGGAGGTTTTGTCGGATATTCCAATTTATTTCTATAATCTTCAGGTAATAAATCGGGAAATAGTCCGATAACATGAGAGGGATCTGTGTTGAGCTTCAAAAACAAAGCTAACGCCTCCTTATACTGCTTTTTACAGAAGAGGTCAAATGCGTGCATATTCTGAATCTTTTGCATCATTTGTTCCTTTTTATTACCAGCCGTCGAATTCTGAAGCGTGAAGTCATTATCTGTCCACATATCTGCTAATTGAAGGGCTAACTCAAAGTGATGTTCACCCATGAGTTGCGGTATTTGCTGCTCGTGTGGCACTTGAATCATACAAAAGACATCATTAGTTGAGGCCAACAAAAGGTGTCCTCTTTTGTTAATACATCTGACAATTAGTCTAATTTTATTACTCGTCGACGACAACAAATCAATTTTTTGAATTAAGATCTTTGGTTCAATTGTCATGACTTCAATTACAGAATTGGGCAAAACTGCCACTAAATAGGGCGAGTCATCCACAAGACTTAGTGGTGCATCTGACCAACTGATTGGATAATTGAGAACAGGAGATCCTTCACTGTTAAGAATATATGTTTTATCATCTCTTCCGAGTGCTAAACGATTTCCTTCAAGTAAGACAACTGTAGGCGGCTTATGGCCAGTAGGGAAGAGTTCTTTGGGTTCTCCTGTCTCCACTCGAATGAGACTATATTCGGAGTTGAAGCCAATGCAAAGATGTTGTGAGCACCAGGTCATTGCTTTAGGCAAATCAGGAACTTTCAAATCACCGCTCAATTCATGAAAGTCATTGTTTTTCCAATAAAATAGCATTAAATGGTATTTAACGACAGCACACATACGAAGAGTGCACTGGAGTTCACCCGTTAGTGTCCTTTGTTTCTGAACGTCCAAAACGAAAAGAGTGGCGCCTTTTGTTTTAGTCACACATGTTATGAGAGGAAACGTCATCTGATCCAAGTTATGGACACTAATCACATTATCAGACAGACTGACCAGAATTCTAAGATCAGGAATGGCTTCAACCTGGCTGATCGGCTTCTTGGCAAACGCTTTGTTTGAACGCAACAAATGAATCTCGGGCTTAATTTCTGAATAAATAACATATTATCAACGAATACAAAAAATGATGTCATTTTACCATTGACTGAATTGCGCTTAATTTCAAATTTGTACATCAACAGATGTCCCTGTTTTGTGCCCACAATTATATAATCATCTTTTGGTTTGAAATTTTGAAATTAGTTTTGATTAAAGACATATAAATCGATTCATACCATAAGCAGAAACACATTCGATATTCAGCGGAAGATTTTTCATAATCGGAACCGTTTTGTAGATTTCCAACATTTTTACAGATTTGAAAGCCTGTCATTCGATCAAAAGTTAGAAATATGATCAAGGGCTTTCTCTCTAATTTAATTATCTTACAAAAACTCAATTTTATACTTTTATCAATTTAAAGACTGTTTAAGAGCTTAAACTTTATTTATCATTAAATGTAAACAATTAACTCCCAAATGAAAGACTTTAATTTAGAAATGTTTATCATTAAATATTTTTGTACCTTTTTGTATAGTTTTACAGTTGAGTTCTTGTATTAAAAGTACTAATTTTTATCAATATTTAACTTGTTTTGAATCGATTTGAATGTGACGTAAAGATTAAAACATATGATTTGTTATGAAATGCATTCAAACTTTAAAAGCAATCATTTGTTTACATTTTATGCGAAAAATTTGATTCACTTTTAATTTAATTATCGATTGAATCAGTTTTTGTAATTACACTCAAAATGATTTTACACAGAATTTCATTATTCCGACAATTTTTTAGTGCAAATACTTTTTGTAAAACTATTAAAATAAAATGTTTTTCAACGCTTTCAAAGGATGACTCAAAAAAGATAAAAGAAATTAAAAACTTTGTATTAAATCAGAAGAAAATGGACACGAATTCAAGTGATCCGAAGAAAGCAAACCTACTCTATGCTAATGAAAAGTGTGGTTTCTATCAAAAACTCTTTGTTTTGAATGTGTGCCAGTTCTTTTTCTGGATATATTTGGCAAATATGGGCTTCGCTTTCGCTTTAAAAAAGAATAAAAAGTTGACTGATTCTGACATTAAGGATAAACTCGAATCAGATGAAGGATTTTTAAGAAAAGTTATCCAGGACACTCAACTCTTATGGAAAGAAAACACGACTCAAGTGCTTTTGTCGATTGCTTTGTAAGTCTAACTTGATTTAAAACAACTTGCAATTACTTATAATGGTTTTAATTGAAGGTTAATTTGCGGTCAACTTTCCATTTGTTTGTTTACGTTATTCACAATCAGATCCGTTCGTTACATAATTTTAAGCCCAAGCGGTCGAAACGTTCGGATAACGAGCTTTTCGGTGACGGGTTCTCCCAATCGATATCGCAATTATGATATTCCTCTGGAGAATGTGTCGGCCTTTCAACACAGGAATTCTGGGGGCAGTTATATACCATTGAAAGTGAAGGACAAATGGTTTTACTTTTTGGTTGATTCAAACGGACAGTTCTTCAAACCATCGCTTTTCGACCAAACAGTTGGCATATTTCGAGTCCTTAAATGAGTTTTTAATAAGCGTTTGATTTTGAGAACAAAACTACATATAATTTATTTGATTTATCGTTTGTATCGAAAAATAGACGTAAACTACAAAATACAGTCGAATGTGATTTTTGTTCATTTGTTTAACTATTACTTTGTTGTTAAGCAAAAGCAAAAGACTGTCAACTTTTACAAAATTCAAATCAGTTTTTAATGAAATAAACAATTTTTGATCGAATCAAACATAAAGACTATTAAACAATAATTGAGTGAATATATTATGCATCAGTCAGTGCCCAACGGCTGCATAATTGTCGAGTTTTGTCGATTAATATTATGATCTTTTAGTCAATAATAAGATATTTTCGAGTTAACAAACAATTTTCATAACTATTTAGTGATCGATTGGCACAACAACAGTACTCAATGATTATATTATATTGTGATTACAATTGGAAAGGACTGACACTACATGTCATGTATTTGCAGACTAAACACTGAGATTCACTAATTTTTTACAAATCTATTATTATATTAATTATTTATCAACAAAACAAATGATCGAAATTATGTCAAATTATATTTCTTTTGCATAGTTTTCTCCAAAATTCAATTAAACGGCTTTTAGTCAAATATCTACTCAAATGACTTAATAATTATTTTCTGTCGAAAAACAGATAAAAATATTCCGAAAATAAGTTCAGTTTTTACATAAAATTATGAGTAAAATATGTTGAATACGATTGTACTGTATTTTGAAAGTATGAGTGATTTGTTACGCAAATCGTTTACATTTTTTACAAGTTCATAGTTATAACAAAACAATTGTTGCATAACAAAAAACACCCCTAAAAATGAATATTCGGTTCCCGTCTAACTAAAAGATAAGATTCTATTCCTTTTTACATTTTTTCAAAATTATTGGTCTGTCGTGTGTTTGTGTCGTTTGTTTTTTATTTGAATTACTCGACGCTAAGTTGAGAAGAGCTTCGGCCCCTCTCATGCCCTCATCATTGGAGTCTTCGTCTTCTTTCTTGATCTCAATCTTTGAAATCTTTCTCTTATTAGAGTTTTCTTGAGTTTGATCTGAGACTTGAATCACTTCAAACACTTGACTTGAATTCATTGGTTGTGGAGAACTGTTTCGATTATAATAGTTATGATCAAAAGTGGGACTAATTATTGTGACAACGGGTGCATCGAGTGGTGTCGTCACATATGAGTCGCCCAATGCGTCACAAGAACTAAATGTTAAAACAAATAATTATAAGATTATTGAAACAAATTGGTTGACATTTACTTTGAATCGATGTCCTGAGAAATGATAGTTTCGTTGGCGACATTGCACTGGAGGGTCAGCATCGCTGATGCCGTTTCAGTTTCTACTTCTTTATCTGACAAAATGAATAATAAATATTAAAAAGAGTTAAGAAAATATTTAATGATTTATACCTTTCTTTATTATTTTGGTGATCGGTATCAGTAATCTTCTGGACAGGAATGGAAACAAATTAGGCGAAGGAATATTCACTACTGATTGGACCCTTTCTGACGACAGAGCTTTCTTCACTCTATAAATAAAACATTAATTGATAATTGATTGCAATCTTTCGACACATAAGAGATTAGTTGTGAGGATATCTCTATAATTAATTTATGGGAAGTGTTGTTGAGATCATAAATCAAATCACTTACTGTTGTAATGCATTATTGCTATTACTGGACAGTTGTATTCTGGGCGCTGTTACTACAGGATTAGTCTTGGCTAATGACATATACGGATATATGTGCTGAGGAGTGCGTCTGACCGCTTGAAGTAAGTTAGGCCTTAAATTCAGAAAACACTTTGAAATCAAATTTTCCATAAAATGAAACACACCTTAGGTCCGGATCGACGCACCAAAGACTTCCTTTGCCCACAATCTGAGAGAGAGAGTGGTATAAAATGAATGGATTTATTCAAAAATTATTCAAAAGGAAGACATTCTGTGCAGAGATTTATTAAGACTCAGAATTGAGTTGAAATTATTGAAAGCTATGGAGACTATAGTCAACAGAAGCGCATAATGTATTTATAGCTCAAAAAACTTAGCGCTTAATACATATAATATGTGAGACTGACAGTCGGACATAGCATACAGAGGCAGAGAAGCGCTGCCGAATATCTATAGTTTCTATGACAACCTCATGAAATAAGACGACTGACCGAACGGTACAAACATAAAGGCATAGCAACCGAACGCAACGCAAACTACTAATCAATTGGAAAAAGTGGGCATTAATATACGCACCGGTATTAGTTCATCACTGGTTTTGTCCAGCTTTCGAAAGCATTTATTTAAACTAAGATTATGCCTAACGGTGTTCTTCCAACCTATGGGTCAATAATTGAATCATTAAACATATAAATGATTCGAAAAAACAAATAATACCAGAAGGGGCCGTTTGGTAATATGGGTAGTGCTCTACTATCCATTGGTAAATGTCTTTGACGGGAAGGGCTTTGTTGGGCGACGATTCGATTGCCATAAAAATTAGTGAACTGAAAGAATAGGGAGGTTTGGCGTTCCGATGGGTTATCGGATCGTAGAAAACTGGCGGAACACTTGTTATGCTTTTATTGACTGAGTCTTCAGCGTTGACCGACTCCTCGGGTGTGGGTCTAACGTTCTCATTGTCTTCATTCAGATCTCGAATTTCGGTCTCATTATTGCAGACCTGAATATTCTGCAGGAGGTTTGCAGAAGAGAGCCATTGAAGGTTAGTCAGGTCGTTATCTTCGACATTGTCGTCACCACTCGAATCTCCGATTTCGTGGTCGCTATCAATCGACGATAAGTCCATCGTTTGAACCGATTTCTAAACAAACTGTTGAAAAAGTGGACAAAAGTTGATTCAAAGTTTGCCAAAAGTTTTTAAGAGTAACTGAAATGAAATTTTTCAAAACTAATAATTTTTATGGAAACTATGTTTTAGTCGATAATCAACTTTAGACTAAAGTTAAGTTCATTAGTGATCGAAATACGGGCCGAATGTTTGATGTCTTTTGGAAAAGTTTGCATTGAATTGAGAGTTGGGTCGCAACGCAACCACTGTATGGTAACCAACAATAATAAACAATACGAAAAATACAAGAATATAAGACAATTGCAATCAGCACAATTAACATCAAAACATATAACTTTGGTTGCCGTGCGTTACGCGTCGCCCGGAGTCACTCTAATAACAATACTACCGATTCATTGAATGCTATTCACTACTCAATTATCACTGACTCTAACACTCATTAAGCAATCGTTTCCAACAATTGTTTGATATTTAGCCAAACAATCGATTGGTTTTAAGTTTTGCTTTTTTAACAACTCTTTGACTGATAGCTAAATGATAGCCATTGCGATAGGAGTAGCATAGGATTGGCATAGGATTGGCCTCAATTTAACTCAAATCTTGTCTCTCATAACTGCAATCAGTTATTAAAGCTGTTTATAATTTACTTGTGTTTGAGTTTATGGCAAAAAATCAACTTTTGCTGCAATAAATAGCAACAGATTTGAACCTAAAATCGCGACTATTATTGCAAAACAGCGAATACTGAATGAGATTCAGATAACTCTTAACATAAATAAAAGATAAATAATCCTAATATATTACAAACAGCGCTGACCATACAGTGTCTTAAGCATCGCACGCATTGGATCTCCATCTGTTTTGGATGGAAATGAGCGCCAATCCATTGCTACCTTGCAATCAATTGGTAGCGGTTGTCATCTGCTCTCATATTCACATAAATTATGGCAATTAAAACACTAAATAATCAAATGATTGAGGCTTTGATGCAAACAAAGTATCACTCATTGAGTTAATGTCAATATATTTACATAAAACTAAATCAGTTCTTAAATTAAAAGCAATTCACTCACAGAAGTCTTCTTTGCTTCAAAACATACGATTAGTGGTTAAATAAGTGCAGAAATGGTAGTCAATAGACCAGTGATTGGATGCGAAAAGCTTTAAACCATAGCATCCGATAACTAAGACATTGGTTTTGCTTATAATTAATTAACTTAAATATAATACAAAATAAGACATACATTCAGTCTATTTGTTATCTACTGTCAAATCATTTGCTTTTTAAACATTGTTTACGTCTGAAAACTTTCATTCATTGTCTGTGTGTTTGTATGGACACAACGTTTACGTATTATATGAGTAATAATTAATATGGCAGAAGACGAGTCAGTCCAGTCTAACAGCGCCATCTTTACCACCTTTTCTGCAAAATTTCTATATTCATATATTGAATCCAGGCAAATAATCGATACTATTGAGAAAACTATATTTCGAAAGCAAGGCGGGAATAAGCAAGCTGTTACAGCTTATACAGTGAGATTATTTTAACTCCGATCTACCAATAAATGTACAGTTTAGACTCTTTATAGACATATTTATTTCTGTTTTAAAATTAATTAAATATATGGTTCAATATGTTGACCTTCACAAGCGATAGTGTGACACAATCTTTCGATCCAATTCCTTCGGGT
>JAQGCS010001818.1:0-12166 GCA_034702105.1 Fuscozetes fuscipes | reverse complement strand
AGAGAGAGAGAGAGAGAGAGAGAGAGAGAGAGAGAGAGAATTATTGAAAAGGGATGACTGAATAGAGAGGTGACTCCAAAACAAACATCAATTTATCGACTTTTTCTAGACTTTGACTGATGAAAAAGATTAATAACTGAATGAACAAGGCAAAAACAACAAAACAGTATATGTACAGGTTATATATCACTTATATATTATAATGTATTGAATAATAACTGCATTGTTTCGGTTGAGTTGGTTTTGCAGCCAAAGTCATACTATCGATAAAAACACAGAATTTCAGTACATTTTCCCATTTTCTCCATAATTCAGAATATATTAAATCTAAAGACACAAAAATAATGTCGAACCGAATGGATGACAAAAAACATGGGATTCTCTCTATATTGCAGACCAACTCAAGAGTAAAACAGATGCCAAACACCATTTATTTCATACGAAAAATATCAAACATTTTTGTCAATAATTTTATTTATGAACTTAAATACGAAAAAGAGACAAATATTCTCTTCAGTCACACAGAAATCGATTCCAAATCATATAAAATGTCAAATAAATTGCAACTCAAGTATCAGTTATATTAAATTGATTTGTGATTCAGCGAGTTATCAGTGAAAAAAAATACTTACAATGATACTTTTTTGGACAAAATACCGCTACATATCATATATTTCCAAATAAAGTATTGGCTTTTATTTTGACGATAGCCAACAGATAAGTGTATATGAAATGTGCGCAAAATTATTCCTGCATTTGATTTATCACAACTAATGTGTATTATGTGATTCGCAAAAATACTCATATTTTTTATTTCAGTTAATATTGTTATCGAAACTAATATTTCATACATTATTTTGATATATATTTTGACTATTAATGCGTCAGAAATCAGGTATTAATTCAGTAATATTTGTGATAATCATCGCTAAGAATAGCATTTTTACGACATTCAAGTTTAGGGAAATTTTTATCAATAGTTTTGAACATAAATTCTGCAAAACAGTCGATAAGCAAATGGACTCATTTTGTTGTTATTTTAGACGTTTAATAATTATTGGTTTTTATCGAAATATTTGTAAAATATTGAAAACAAATGAACACATCTGTCAAGTGTTAAAACAGATGTAAAACTCTGAACAAACATATCACCAAAAGTTTGATTACAAGAGCACTGAGTAACTGAACTGAGATCAGGGGTCGACCTATCTATTAGTCATAACATTTATTTAAATGATTTGATTAGAAATCGATTTTATACAAAATTGTTTGAAATGTCAGAACTGAGCCCTAATCACGAAATTCGAGCAAATATTTGACTTTAATTAGTTTTTGAAAAATTCAAAATTACAACAACAAGCTAAAACAAACAAACGCCAGCTTGAATTAATCATAAGTTAATCATAACCATATTTGATAAACATTGAAGCGAGCAAATGGTTTAACAAAATATTTGAAATATGTTTGGGATCAGACGAAAACCACTACAATATGGTATCAAATGATTGGTTAGTTTTGAAGCCAAAAACTAACCCTTTTATTATATAAACTCGAAATTAGGCCAAAAACAAGAGTGAAGTCAATCAATGGACAGTTAGTACTTACTTTGGCCACTTGGAACTGGTCGGCCTTAAGTGTCTCATCGAATTCGTGGTCTGACTTCGATCCGGATGAGGGCTGACTCACAGTAGATCGCAAGCCGTCGAACATACCCCTGAAAAATCCCGAAGACTTCTTCATATCTGACTTCTTCATCGTTGAAACACTCAACGCTTAAACTGTTGGACAAACTGAAGATCCAAATGTCAAGAATAACAGAACTCGACTTAAGTGATAGTTTGCAGAAAACAAAATAACTTTTGCCGTCAATAACTGTTCCAATAGATTATCATTTTATGCAATCAATAGTCCGATGAGTTATCAGATTATGTCTTCTTTTTAGGGATAAGTTGTAATAATCGCAATCAAAATCCAAGAGTAAACTCAATCTCGAAATCAATATTTTTCGTTAATATCTATGGCTTTGGTTGTGATAGTCGTAAATCTTGTCTTTGCATTCAGCGGAACCGATTGGCAGCCATTTTGTCCGCACTGTTTGGTACCAATTGATGGACTGCACTGTTGTGTTAAACGAGGGTTCGGTTGAGTAAAACACACGAAAACACTACCAGAAGATTGGCTTCAGTTGACATCAAAACAGTGTTTTCGCCTAAAAATACAGTCAATAGTGAAGTATAAGTAGTGTTAAGACGAGAGACGAGTCGATCGCTTGTAAACAGGCGTTTGTCTCAAACTCTACTCCAAATGTAGACAAATAGCCTTTCGGTCACTAAACAACTCATCTGACAAACTTTTATATCAGGTTTTGATGGTTTTAATTTAAACTTAACTCTTTTGTTTACACCAAACAATTGAGGATAATTTTCTTATATTTGTCATTGATGATTTGGACATTTTTTTGGCCAAGTAATCAAACTCATTGATTAAAAGTTCAATTTTAACCACAAACTAAAAACCTGTGTTTTTTCCCATTCATATAAAACGTAAAGATATTCAATAAGAGCAAGGAATTCATAAGTGTTTATTTACTTATTTGATACTGATTATTTTGTTTAAACTATTTAAAATTAAATAACAATCATAATATCTTAATAAACTATATTTGAATTGATGACTAACATAAGATTTGTGTTAGATTAATAATTAATATTTCCAATATAACCAATATAATACATAAATAATGTTCTAATAAAACAAGAATACTTTTGTATGATTCAATGTTAACTATTGAAAATAATCTATGGCTCGATCCAAGGACTTTAATTCAATACAATCAGTGGAAAAATTCAGGAATTATTTCGATTAATAAAGGGTTTTGATAATTGAGTCAATGCAAACATTTATAGGAATGAAGTTCAGGTATCGAATCAATGAACTCATGCCTTACTATTCTGATGGCGTTGCCATCTATTCGCCAGAATGGCGATCACTTTCAAGAATATTCTGTAGCAACCAAGGTGTAATTTTAAAAAGGTTATTTTGCAAGATAATAAGCAGAAATAAGCGGATTTTGTTAATAAAAATATCTTTATTAGTTTGCAAAATGTTAACATTATTTAGAATATGTTTTGGTTTTGTAAGAAATGCAGAAAATGTGATCAATTAGTTATATATTAAGCGTAACAAAGAATATAAAAAGTTTTTGTTAAATAAATTTTTGGTTTCAATTGATTATCAAAAAATTATATCGTCTTTGGTTTCAAAAATAAGTTAATTCGTTGTTTTATTGATAACTGCGTTTAGCGTCTCAAAAATTCCGGATTATTAATGTTATCTAGGGATAATATTAAGTTTAGCCAGGTCTACAAGCTAGAGTCGGGGTTTTTTGACATCATTTTTCCAATGAAATTCTATTTAAATCAGATTATGATAGATTTCATATTTTTATATCCGAGATTTACAATTTTTAGTAACTATCTTGGCTATTATTCAACTATATGAATGTTGATGGATGATTCTCATTGAATATATGGCATGTTATTAATTCTTCGAGTAAATCTGAGCCAATGATAGATTGTTTTAATAAATGATTAGATGATTGTTAACATTGTTTGGCGTCAACCGAACCATCAGTTTGTTATTCATTTCTGCCATCGATTCCAGTTCCCTAACACTCTCCGAGTCTATGGAAGACTTAGTTTTGGTATTTGGTGTCGGTCTGGTTGAGCCGCCACCACTGAATATACGCGAGAATTCCAACCAGATTAATTTAGAAATCGAATCCTAAGAAGAGAATTTAATCAATAATCTCGATCATAACTTTTCATTGTATACCAGTTTCAGAGTTAATTAAAGCAATTCATTGAATGCAATGGTTTTCATTTCAATTAAAGGATTAGTCAGCGATTGTTTTTAGCGAACTTCAAACAGAAGTCTCGAGTCTGATATGAATTTCCTCAAACTTAACGAAACCATTCATATGATTCGTGTGATTATTCATTCGTAATCTCTTCTCTTTTTTACGATTTTCCTGATGTTAGTCACAAATATGCATAATATTTATTAATTAAAGAATGCATTGATTATTTGTATTGTTAGTTTTAGCATGGTAAATAAAGACACATTATACATTTTGTGTAGAATACATACTCTTTCATGTCGAGCCACTTTCATACTCTTCCAGATGAATTCTAATACGGCGAACACACACCCGATGCCGACACCGGTTACTAAAACGACGAAAACTCCGCCAACATTTTCAATATTGAGTTCACTGGCGGACGATGGCTTTGGATCATCGCCACATAGTCCGCCCCCTATTTCGACCCACCACTTGTTCTTGAGCTTATAAAGTATACCTTTATCTTGAAGGACAACAATAGCATTGGAGATGGGAGTCCTGTAGGGCGAGTCTGGTGGACAGGCAATGCCATAGCCCTTGTTGTCGAGCCAATTGCCGATTTGTATGAGTTCACAATCGCGTTGTATCTCATATTCGAGAGTCGATGACTCTATCATTAAATAAATTGATATTTCACTTGATTTTCAATTTAAGTATTTTTATTTTTAATCTGAAAATTACCCATTAAATAGGCATATCCACCCTTCTTGACTCTGTCTTTCGCCTGTCCCACATCATCGATGAATACTTCCGGATTGTCTATCATGGTATTAAACATTCGCTGATAAGTCGAGTGATTGGAGTTCTAAACGAAATGATAAACAAAACAAAAGGAATTTAATTAATTTCGTTGAAACAAACAGTCGATTAAATTATGGGCATTAAAAGCATCGCCTAAAGTGAATGGCGTTTAGCAAGTTTTTTGTTTTGTTTCGGATCAGTTGTATTATCCATTGTATGTAAGCAACTAATCCATAGAGAATCACATAATAAGAGGAGAATCGCCTGAAAATAGTTTCAATCGATTGATTTTCGAAGCGATGGATGTATTAAAATATAACCTAAACGTCAATATATTCGAAGGGTTCCATCAAAGCAAAGAGGAGGCATTTTTCTGCACAGCCTATTACTCGAATCGATGACACAAATTGAAAATATCACACATAAGACCCGTATTGACCGCTAAACGCCATTAGACTTTGAGGCGAAAGTACTTATAAATCGATACTTAAAAGAGTTTTCGTATTGAAAATCACTTTTTTGACGAAAGAGTTTTGATTCGAGAAAAATAATTAAATGCTTTTACAGAATAAATACTTTTGTTTAACAGATTTATTGCTTTATATGTCATTAGTTCTGTTCTAAGACTCACAACACATATAAACAGAGATTGGATTGCAGGGTCCAAAATAATTGTCTAATTGATAGGTTGTGCAACTGTAAGCCTTCAGTATTGGTTTGGATGAGAATTTTGATATATTAATGACTACTTTATTGAAATGATTGCATTTCCATTAAGATATTGTTTCCACATATGGCTTACAGGGACTCAACTGATGGTCAGCTCTTGTGCTGACGCACACAAATGTATGACTTCTAGTGTTTGCAATTCATATATGTATTATGAATCAAAGATAAACACAGCGTTTGGGCCTTACTTTGAAGAAATCATAGGTCGAGCCATCCTTTTTACATCCGTATGTAATCACTGTTTGTTTGGCTAAGTCCTCGACATTGGAGATGGCTGGTGCCATTCGAGAAAGGGTTAGAGAGGCGGCCAAGTTTGCTGTATATGACGAAATCATTATCAGAGTGAAGAACCACCAAATACTGGCCAGTGTTCGAGTAGACAGCGCTCTGCAAATAGTGATCGATCAATAAAATTGAAAGACAATCTCATTTTGGGTCACTTTTATTGCTTTTCTCTAAATTAATTATATTTGATGAGAGAATATATACCTCGGGGCCAAATCAGATCCCTGTTGCATAAGTGAGCCCTAAAGACATTCAAACTGAAACAATCATTTCGTTTGCGATTAAAACTTTTCAAATAAAGAGTTTTGAATCGAAAAATAATTGAGTAATTAATTAAAAACTTCTGTCGGATACACACTATTGTAAACCATAGACTATTGCCGATTGAAAACTGATTTTCCAACTCCTCCGGCTCCGGATCGCATGGATGGCCAGAAACCTACAAAGTATTAATACATTTTAAAAAGTCATTTCTGGTGTTCTTTTGGGCAAAATCTATATTAGGACTGACTTTTAATCACAACATTATTATTCTGTTCTTTCTTTGAAAACAATTTTTCAGACGAATGAAAGAGAATTTGAGTGAAAAATGAAAACTCATAAAAAAATTAAAGAAAAAAAATTTAATGGCTTTTCATTTACCCATTCATATGGCGATATTCGCGATAATATCCATAACAAAAGACTTATGCTTAAGTAAGCACTGGCTAAGTATAGCCAGACCTCCACTGAGAAAGGCTTCAGAAATGAGAATAATTCGGGTTCAGGAAGTCCTGGCTTTTTGAACAGAATAGAAATTCCTAAATTCATAAAAGGCATGGTGAAGTCAGCCGCTTTTTCGCGGGCATAGGTGGCCGTCAAGTCAGCAAATGCCAGATCGGATTGATGGCGGCGCAGTTCGCCAATCATACCATTCCATTCGCCATTTGCTTGCTCTTTACCATAGGCACCATCGGCCACTTCAACGATTTCGTAGAGAAACTTTCCCTTAAAGTCCTCTTCAAAAACTTTTGAAATTTCCTTCAAAAGGTCGACACCGAAACCATCGTATTTATTGTTTCCTTCGAGTGTTTTGTGATTATCTTTCAAAAATATATATGGCTTTACCTAATATGAGACCATAAAAAATACAATGAATTTAATTTCAATCAAAAATGAATGTATGGCTCACATCCTTATTAGGAACCGTCACTTTTAGTACTCTTTCTTTCATTATTTCCAACACTTCTTTGTAAACAGACGTGTAATTAGTCAAGGATTTGATGCCTTCAGTCTTGGTCCATTTGGCCACCTTTTAGTTAAATGCAATCATATGTTACTAGTTTTTAATAAACAGTTTTGTGTGAAAAATGTTAATTCTTTATAATATAATTTACATATAAATCGAATTTATCGATATATATATTTATGAATAATGAATGTGTTTGATCTGAGAAAATGTTGCATCAATTCATTGCTGGCTAATACTAGCTCATGGCTTGGAATTTTAAGTTAAAACTGGTGAGATTTGTCTCGAATACTAAAGGGTTTGAAGTAAACCTAATATCTATCGTCTATTCGTCGCTTATTAAGTTATGAGTCGATTCTTTGCACTCTTTATTTATTTTGTTCACAAATGGAAAAAGTCTATTGAATTGAGCAAAACAATTTTGGTAATAAGCGAGTGAATGGACTCATCATTTTTTAAATTGAATCAAATATTTTTAGGGATGAAAATTGAATTTTACAATAATTTGTTTGTATTTATATTTGTGTTTGTTTTTGATTTCATTTATTGCTATTTCTATAAATTATTTTATTCGGAATTCAAATATTAATAGAATGATCAGAAATGATTGCATTCTTTGCAACCAATAATCTCAACACAAATAATGATGGATTGTTTTGCACATATTTAGAGCCGAGGAATTTTTTGCAACGATCAATTTTTCAGTGTTTTGATTAGAAGTTCTAATAAAAAAAATGTATCGAATCGGTCGAAGAGCTCATATATCATAAAATATTTTTACTCGCTTTCATTCACTCACAACTCCTGTATATTCAGTGCAAACAATTTTATATTTTATGAATTTTTGAGAACATTTATAAGATTTGAGTCATATTTAAGAGTTTTTAGCTCTGAGTCACTCGCGATATAAATTGCATTCTTTGCTCTTAAACTATCCATTAAATAGAAAAGTTAGAAAAATTTAAACAAGAAAAATATTAATTCGATTTGAATCTTTTTAACAGTGCCATTTAGCTAATTCTCAGCATGAGACCCTGAATATAAAAATGATATTTTGATATTGAGGAAGGTTTTCAGTAA
Organism: Fuscozetes fuscipes; assembly: GCA_034702105.1. Lineage (NCBI taxonomy): Eukaryota > Metazoa > Arthropoda > Arachnida > Sarcoptiformes > Ceratozetidae > Fuscozetes > Fuscozetes fuscipes. The sequence continues at coordinate 4,202 of JAQGCS010001818.1, read as the reverse complement.
ATTGTATGAAGACATTCAGTTTTGATTTGTTGAGAATTTGTGGCATATCTGACGCTTAGGTCTAGTTTTCCACTCAATTGGAATAATAAAAGTCGAGCTAATATTCAATTTGAATCTTGTAAGATAAAAATAAACTATAATAAAGTGTAAGAGTGTTATTGCAGTCCAAAGAGTGAAACTGAATACAAATGGCTCTAAAATTCCTATTTTATGGCTAAACAAAAATTATTGTTTTTGTGCCCAAATTTTAAACTCATTTTATATAATAGAGAACACGATTACAATCTGTCGCAACAGTAAAACAAGAATAAACTCATTTGCAATGAATACCACTCAGAACCCAATGTGAGATATGTGCTTGGATAACTTGATAGTTAATCTGTTTCGCTTTGTCATTCTCTTTTCAATGATAACATTTTTCAGAGAGAAGTAGAAAACTAATGTATTAAATAAAATATAAAATTAAAAATATTTATTCATTTTTCATTTGAGAGGTCATAGAAACGGACAAATGTCGAACTATAAGCCAAATATGTTCAATAAGAAAGAGTTAAATGTGTTTTATTTGAATAGAGTTATAATATTATGAATAAAATGCAAACAAAAACAAAATTGTTTTATGAAAACAAAATTATTAATGCATTTTAAACATTACATTAACGTAATTATCCGAAAAAGTCTTCTTTTATTTTAAAATTATTTTCTGATTGAATTAATTCTCTATTATTTAATTTAACAATAATTATGTCGTTTCCGTCGATTCTATTGTTAGATATTTACAGACAATTGTAAACTAATTTTGTGAACCAATTTCCAAATGACAGTTCAATTGAAAAGTTAGCTAAAAATAAATAGTTTCAAGGATGTTTTGTTCTTTCTTTTAAGGAAAGAAAAGCAATTTAATGCATTCAACATTCGATCATTAGTTTGTGATTTGAATTTGAATGTATATATAGAATGCTGTGTTAAAGAATAGTAGAGATAGAGGGAAGGGATGGAAGTTCACGGAGTTCTTCATTAATCTTAATAAGTCTTGGCAATCGATTTTTCAGATCGTTATTTCAAGGGATAATCATTAAAAATTGCTGGAATCAACTCTGGTTTCTATTCAATCAGAAATGGCATTATATGTTCGCTGATCCGAATTTTAAATTTTTGCTGGGTATCATTCTCATTTATCACAATTTATCTTCCACTTTTAGGTTAACCCTTCAACATTATGTCGAATCAACAATTCAATGATCTGTATTATGTCTCGCTTAACGGAACTGGGTCGTTAAACCTAATCGCAGTGGTAAATTTTAAACCTGGGTTATTATTAGTTGAATGAAGTTTTGGTTTCGCACATCAACTGATAGATAAATAATAGGAAGCGTTGGAGGAGCTGTTGATAGCCTTGATTTCTATACTAAATGTTTGTTTTAGAAATAAAAAAGTAATGTTTTTCGACATTAGACGTGAACTTCACTGTAATAGACGGCAGCGAAAAGTTTTCTTTCAGATGAAAAAACCTTCACTCAAATTAACGGATCATTAGGTTAAAGGTTTTTAAGCTCTCGTACGCAGTCTTTTCCGTATTTTCGTCTTTGGCATCAAAAATGTTCCTTCACTTTATTGTTTGGCCATAACTGTTGATAAACGCAAGAAATGTGTCTCAAAAATGTATTTATATTATTTTTTTTGGCTAATGTTTATCGAGAACTGAACTTAATGTGAATTCTTTGTGTGTTAAGACTCTGTGCAAACCCTGAGTTGAGTCAATACAATACAATTGTTTTGATAATCTCATCGAGAAATCAAATAAACAATTCTTTCAAATCTTGAAATTCATATGAATTTAGAGAAAAAATGTGTAAAACAGTCGATATTTTCTCAGAAATAATATGAAAGCTCATAAATCAATCAAAAAAACATTTGGCAAATGGAAAGGCAGAAAAAATTCGAGTTTAAATAGCGATTCGAGTTTATATTTTCTGACAATTCGAGTTGTATTGTGTGAACACAGAGACAGATCTGGATGTGTTGAACGTGTTATGCCTCACATCTGGCGTTACAATAGTTTTGGATGTTTCAGACATACAGAGAGCCTGGAGAGAGAGAGAGAGAGAGAGAGAGAGAGAGAGAGAGAGAGAGAGAGAGAGCTCAATGAAAGTGTTTGCGTATGATATGAAAGATGTCTTTTCTCTCTGTTTTCCAATAGACGAACAAAATTTATAGTCAGCAGAAGTTCTCTGATATTATCACATCTTTTATCGGAAAACAAGACACGCTTTTGGCGCACGTTTTTGCAGTTAATTAACTTCAATGTTATTTACCTGATATCACATTAGTGTCAAATAAGACAACAATAAAAGACTAGTTTATCAACCATTTCCCTGTCCTTTCCCTCAACAGACATACTCTGCTCTCTACGGATGTTCTGTATTTCAATCGATTTCCTCCTGTTTTTCAATAGAATTCAAATTTGAATTCTTTATTAATATAATAAAATGAATTTATTTAACGAAAGAAGAATTTTATTTCACTATTATTATTATGTGATATCTCTATCGGAACCGAAAGTTCTTAACAAAAAGAAAAATCTAATAATATGTGGTACTCACAAATATATTTGTGAATAATCTTGGGCTCACTGCCAGCTATTTGCAGAAGCGTATTTTTTTATTATTCATGAATTTCATGTAAATGGAATGTACATGGATCTGATTTTGCGATTTTATTGTTTCAAAAGAGGAATATTAATGCATTGAATGGAGTATATGTGGAAATCTTTCTAATAACTGAGTGAACAGTAATTGAAAAGAAAAGGATTAAATGACCGGAAAATATGTCGCTTTTATTGATTGGAAAACTACTGAAAGAAAATTATAAAATTTATTTACTGACGATTTGCGAACTCAGACGACAGATATTTGATTATAAAACGAATTTAATGTTTTTTTGTTATTATTTATTAGACGTTAATAGCGATTGGAAGGCAATGTTCGAGAAATTGGAGACCAAAATATGTTGGGTTCGAAATATGCTCGATATATAAACTTATGGGTCTATAGATGGAAACAAATATAATTTCATTGCAAACAGCGATTCATTGAGCGTAACATAAAATTCTGTTTCTCTTAAGGAACAGAACATTCTTTATTAAAAGAGCACAGAATAAACTTCTATATTATCTGTGCATTTGAAGCCTTGGATGGTGTCTGTGCTGACACACGTCTAAAACCGTTCACTTATTATGTGTTTGCGTCAAAAGTGTATATAAGTATTCCTCTCTTATTGTTCTGTCTTTTGATACAATTTTATATATACGCAAATCTAAATTACAGGGTTACAGGGTATGTTATAAAGAAATTGGTCTAGCCTCTAAGGGATAAGGAGTTTGGGAGCACTTAATATACTTATGAAAATTTGAATTGAGTTAAGGAATAGATTTTACAAAACCATATTTCATTAAACTGTAAAAAACTCTAGTCATAGCTTGATAAATTGTCAGAAGTTGATTTCAGGAAAATATTAATGTGATATAATGAAAAATATTATGGCAGTCATATTGACATGTGAGACATCAATTATTACTGAACCGATTGGTAATAGTTTCAAATGCATAAGTTTAATCGATTTACGGATATTTTGCGCAAAATGTGGTTTTGTCAACATATCTATGATTTTTAAGACAGTTACTTATATTGTCTAATATAACTTTGAATGTGCAAATTATTTAAAATATCACTCCTGGTAAAAATTTCACTTTCTTTCTGTTGACCACCGAGCGCTCTTAGACAAGTTTCTTTTTAACACACCCAGTATAGAAAAGATTAAATAGACATTGATTTCGGACTATAGGTTCAGTCCTTTCATATATGTTATGGTCGTCTCGACTTATTTCATAATTTATATTCTTCTTATTATATTAATTAAGCGGAAAATGTAATAAAAACCTACGACTGAATCTATTTTGGAGTATTGCAGTCAGGGATGAGCAAGGGGGTATAGTCCAAATTGGGCTTGAGGAGACCCACTAGATTTGAGGCAAATCGGACCCCCTCCCCCCGTCGAGTGAGGCGAACGCAAACGCGAAGCAACGCGAAGTTTTTCGCCGAACGAAGATGGGCAAAATATTTTAGGTTTTTAGCGAATTTTATGAGTTTTTGTCGAAATTTTGGAGATTTAGAAAAAAGCTCACAGGGGGCTGTGAGTTTTTT
>JAQGCS010001817.1:0-12167 GCA_034702105.1 Fuscozetes fuscipes | reverse complement strand
CCATTCACTCTTATTCTCTCCCACTCGCTCTCTCATTCACTCTCCCATTCACTCTCTCTATCTCTCATTCACTCACTCATTCACTCACTCTCTATCTCTCTCTCCCATTCACTCCCCCCATTCACTCTTATTCTCTCCCACTCGCTCTCTCATTCACTCTCCCATTCACTCTCTCTATCTCTCATTCACTCACTATTCACTCACTCATTCTTACTCTCCCACTTACTCTCCCACTCACTCTCTATTGTGCTGTGCGCTGTTAAGTCGACTTAACGCCTGAGGCGCTTCACAGCTATTGTACTCCCCCCTCATTGTTCCCCCGATCTGTCCTGCTTCCCCCTCTGTGCTTTCCCCCTTTTAGAGCGCGACAGAACCGTTCTACTCTACTTATAGTTAATTAATTAAATGAGTCATAATGGGTAAGTGTTATCTAGTAAGTAAAATGTTTATTAAATTTAATTTGAATTATTGATCTTGTTAAAACAATTGAACTCACAATTTTGGTGTTCGATTTTGAATGACTTTATATCTGCAATAAAACTGTTTGTTTGAATGATAACGAATACCAGGGCCAGTAATCCTCCGATAAAAAAGAGAAGTAGTTGATTTTGAAATAGAATTCTATTTCCATCGAATAAATCTAAGCAGGTCACACTGGAGAAGGTGTCTAGCTCAAGACACCCATCAAGCTGCACTATTTTCCGATTAAACCCGGTGACAATTACCAAGGTCATTATAGCGAACAGACCATAGGTTTGAAATAGACTTCTGCCTTGAGTCACATAATTACGATATAAAAACCGCGACAATATGTGCTTGAAATCAGTGAATTTAAATGTTTTATACTGGACATTTAATTTGCCACTAACTTTAACCAGATCATTTGTATCTATTTCTAAGTTAAGACTCTTATTATTAAATTGTTTTATGCCCTTGTTTTCATTGAAACTCAATTTAATGATCACTTCTATTGGTATTTGGTTTTCAGTGCAATCGATGTGACAGTCATTGAGATGTTGTCTTAGATCCTGAGGCGGACCCGAATACACACAAACGCCTCCTTTGGCCAAAACATACACCAAATCAAACATAAGGAATAAGTCATTGTTTGGCTGATGTATGGATGTTATGATTGACATATGGTGTGAACGGCACAGACTTCGCAAGCATTCAATCAACTGAGAGAAATAATAATTTATTTGTATTAATTTTTTTATGCAAGTATATTCAAAACTCACCACTTCAGCTGAATGGCTGTCGAGGCCAGTGGTTGGCTCATCAATAAACAATAGATTTGGCTTTATTAGCGAGGTCAATTCGAGAGAAATGCAAATTCGCTTAATTTCTCCTCCACTGCACTTCTCTATCAAATTGTCCTTAATATGAGTGATCATTAGCTCAGATAACAATTGAGAGACGATATGATTGTGATCGACACCACTTTCGCCCGAATTCTTGAGTTTCGAGGCATAAGTCAACGCCTGTCTGACTGTGAGTCCAGTCATAAGCCTTTTGTCGTGATTTTGATATATAAAGCATTTCGTGATTTTGATGTCTTTGGGAACCCATATATTCGAGTCATCACTAAAACAGTATTTATTACTTGCGTTCAAACACTTCAAAAGAGTTGTTTTTCCCGAACCGCTCGAACCCATCAAAGCATTGATCGAATTGAATGAAAAACTTCCCGAAATGTTATTCAGAATAATTTTCTCTTCTCTGGTCATAAATGGCCGAACGCTGACAGTGAGGTCAGTCCACGCGATGGCAACCATTCTTACAAAATGATACTTACAGGTTATAAAATTAAACTAATATTTTAAACGTATAATGTATTACTTTAATCTTTTCCTTGAATAACAATCAACAAGACAGTTTTTATGACGATTTGATGTAAAGTCAGATAAAAAATATGCCAATCATTTGTCACATTAAAACGTATCCATTAATTAAATAATTTTTAAGAACACTTTATTATTATTTTAATAATCAAATTGAATTTTTATCACTTAATGTCAAAATCAGGAAAAGAAAATGATCTTTATCCTATGTCCTAAACATTATTTTTTGTAACATCATCCTATAATAGCATCTATCAGGCTAAAGGACAAAAAGTTTAATTCTAATAATAGCTGTAGATCCTTCTGAAGAACCATATTGCCCGTCACATAAAACTGTGCTTGTTCAGATTACAAGCAAAGACTAGTTGTTTCGTACAGTTCGGGCTTAGAACTTTTGAGAGCAAGATAAAAATACACAAAATATAAGTAATTAATAATAGCTATCATAAAGACCAAAACAATATTTCTTATTTTAGTTTCCTTATTGAATTTTAATTGAAGAGATAGGATGTGCTAGTATTTATTATGCTATTATCTGACAAAATAGAATATTCTTATATGAGGAAAGTCTTATCACTTGTGGTGTCAATGGAAAAAAACTGTTCCCAGTCCTTAACAAGTGATTCTCTAACAGTATTTATCAAGACAAAATTTTGAATTAAATAATAAATTTTAAACCTAGTTCTCAAGATTTAGTTTAAAATATATTCTTGCTAAATTTTGCTGATTTGGTATGAAAATATGCGAGATTTTGACCTAATTATTTTCGGTGCAAGTGGTTTCACTGGACAGTTCGTTGTAGAGGAATTAGCTAGAACTGTTCAGAAGGATTCAATCAAATGGGCAATAAGTGGAAGGAGTCGCTCTAAATTAATCGAGGTTTTGGCCATAGTTTCTGAAGAGACAGGGATTGATGTAAAGGGCATCACTATTGTTGAGGCCGACATAAAGAACAAGCAATCGCTTAGGGACATGACTGCTAGGTCCAAAATTGTTCTAAATTGTGTGGGACCTTATCTCATTTTTGGCGAACCAGTTGTTAGGTAATTCGAGAGAGAGAGAGAGAGAGAGAGAGAGAGAGAGAGGGAGAGAGAGAGAGAGAGAGAGAAGGACTGAGCATTTTATTTATAGTGCATGTATTGAAACTGGTACACATCTTTTGGACCTCTCGGGCGAACCGCAGTATATGGAAGGCATCCAATTGAAATATAATAAATTGGCCCAGGAGAAAGGCATTTTCATAGTTAGTGGCTGCGGATGGGATACAACTGTCACTGAAACGGGTATCGCTTTTCTTAAACAGCAATTCAATGGAGAACTCAATTCAGTTGAAGTATATTTTGACATTAAAATGGGACCACAAGTATTTAAAATATGAATTATATTTAAATGTACTAGTTTGTTTGATGATATTTTAGGGCTTTTGTACCAGCTATGGCACCTGGCTTTCAGCCATTCAAAGCTTTGCCAGAGCTAATGAGATACCAGCTATAAGGCAAAGACTCAAAACTGAAGTCTACATTAAAATTGCACCCAAGTCCAAATATAAATTGAAACGCAGGTAAACCTATGACTTATTTTCAGAAAACACCTTGAGTAAAAATAATCCCTAGTCTAATTCGCGGGAAGAATTCAGATGTAAAATGTATAAAGTGAAAAAATTGCTAATTAAAAATTATTTGACTTAATTAGGTTAGGGTAGATTTAGTTAAAATGTAGGAATAATCTAGACAATATGTTATTTAGTTATTACATTTTTGTGACTAGATAAATTTTCAAATTATCTTAATTAATTTAAGCTGACATTCATAATTTATGGAGTTTACTCATGACTTGTTTGTTCAAGTAGAATTGCGCCATTTTATTCTGAACACACCAATAATCTATGTATGGCGTTCCCGGTAAGTCAACGTTCAGTTGTTGAAAGAAGCGCCCAGTACAGATATGAAAAGCTCAACGAAAGGCCGATTCAAATTGAGATCTATTTGGTCTTGGCAAATATTTGGTCACTTATCAATACAATACTAATGGGTTCTATATTCAGTGTTCTGGTCAATTTTGAATGGGGCCGGTATTTGCTGATGTCATACCCAGAATTGCTTTCATTGGGAAAGTTCTCAAAATGTGGGCCAACTCGACAACAGATTAGGGGCTCGAGTTTTATTACAACAATTGTTGGTAAAGGATGGGCACAAAGTTTACTAGAACCTTCTGACGAACCAAATTACCCCCCGGACAAAACGGTGGCTGTTCAGATTATAGGCAAAGACCCGGCTTATCTATCCACCAGTATTTGTTTGGTACAATGCGGGCTTACAATTTTAAAAGAGCAAGACAAAATGCCTAAAATGTAAGTAATTAAGAATAGCTATCACAGAGATAATCTTTATACAATTTACAAGTGATACATGCTCAATTACTGATATGTAACTGATAATTTATTCTATAGGGGAGGAGTTCTAACAAATGGATGTGCCTACGCACAAACGCAGTTATTGAGCAGGCTCCAAGAGAACAATATCCACTTTGAACTGATGAAAATTTGAAGAAACATTTTATCACGATTATTAGTTAAACTTATCCATGCAACAATAGTTTTAATTTACTAAACCTATAAATAAAAAATTAAGAGTTAAGGTTGTTTTTAAACTAATGATAAATTCTTCATTAATGTGAAATTTTATGACTTTTTCAAAATCACTTTAATTTTTTAAAATATTTTAGCATTTACAATTTTCAATAATTTGTTCTATTTTATATTTTTTTTATTGCATTGATTAAATTTTAATCAAAATAAAAATTATTATGTTTCCAAACATTTATTTTCCTTGTTGAATTTTATTTGAGGACCCAGGATGTGATACATCCTGTCACTATTGAATTTATACAACGAGGTCTTACATTAATCTTTACACAATAATAATTTTAATAATATTTATAAAAATAAATACCTAGATTTTAATTATATATATGTGGTGTAATAATTTGGTAATCAACAAGGTAATTTATTTAATTGTTGAGTAAATATAATTGAACTAGTTTTGAACTAACAGAATTTATAGGCATCTCAATCAAAATGGTTAGAATAAAGGATAGAATAAATGTAAAAACCAAAAAGACTAAGAATAGAATTGTAATTATCAATAGATAAGTTCGAGATTCAATATTCAGTTGAGGAATAATATCAACTATTACATTGATTAGAATTGGGTGAATGAGATAGCTCATTCTAATTAAGTATCGTAATTTTGTCCATATTGCCTTGGTTAAAAATGAACCTTTTTGAGCTAACCCAGTAAAATAATAAACAAATAGAATTGACATAATTGATGAAAATAAACTAGATTCAAAAGCACTAAATTTAGGCAATTTATCAAAAATAAATTCTCTTGAGCATGCTATCAAAATAATTAAGACAAGAGTTATTATTGAGAATTTGATCAATATTTTTGTTGTTGTGTTCTTGTGCAATTTTTCAAATAAATTATTTTCCAGTAAATAAGCGATAAGAATTCCATTGATGTAAGCGGGACCAAGGGCAAATGGTTTGAAATGAATAAGGTCACAGTAACTATTTTTAGCTCTGAAATTTTGTTAAAATCATAATTTAAGAAAGATTCTAGTCATTAGTGTATTTCTTACATGAATGGTGAGTAAGGTACTTTGGTCATTTGTACCCCGTCCAAATAGGTTTGTGTACTCAAATTATTTGAATAGTGCAGGTAAAAGTTAATTGAAAAGAATAATAAATTGCCTATAAATATAGCCCACAGACCAAGTTTAAAACTTCTATTGAATATAATAAATAAATCACTGCATAATACAGTCCAACCTTTATATAAGAGCTCTCGTTATAATCCTTTAACATATATAAACTAAGCGAGGGATATATCCAGGTTCGACTGTACTTTATTAGAGTAACATTTAAATACCTTTTGAAACTGTAGAGGAAAATTGGTGTTATCAAGGTGTATTGAATTAATAGTTGAGTTGTCCAGCACCAAATCAAAAACTTATAATTATAATTAATACTTAGTCTAAAATATACTGGTTAATACTAGTTAAAATATTTTTATTAACTCACCGGTGAAGTGGACGACATAAAGTTGGCCACAAAAAATAAGTTTGGTACAATTGCCTCTGCACTAGCCTTGATCACATTCTCATCTCTAATATTTACAGTTAAATTATCCAGATAATAATAATAGAAGAACACCAGCATATAATGAACAGGCGCAATCATAAGAAAGCGTTCTAAATAGAATCTAGCAAACAATTTGAAAGTTGAGTGTTTATTGTTAACTCGGATCTGCTTAAAGTACCACTTGCCAGATGCAATTCCACTAAAACAGAATAAAATGACCACAACACTTCGATTGTTTATAGTAGTCAAATATTTCTGAGCCTGGTTGTATTTTAAATAGTCATCTGTGTAAATTGCATATGGCAAAACTGAAAAGTGAGCACTCAATACATATAAATGTATTAGAGATCGAATGCCATTGAATGTAATGGATGGGTCTTGAAATCTGTTCGTTGAATTGACCTTGGTTACATTTTTATGTTCAACAATAGTTTGGTAATTTTTCAAAATAGAAAAACCAATGAGAAAATTGTTTGCATCGATTATTCTTAAAATATGTAAAACTGTTGCCAACAAATCCAATAAAATTATTAAAACAACGAAAATGACCAAAATTTCCCACATTTGTTCAAATTTAAACAATTGTACAAGGTAACCAATTGTTGAATTTAAGAGAGGAGTTTCTTAATAAGGATCTAAACACCTCGATAAGCATTCATAGTCTATGATATTGTGTTACCAATAATTCTGGTTGAAACTGTACTTGCATCATTAACTGAATAAATCAATTTTAGTAATTTACTCGTTATTTTCCTTGTTATCCTCATATTTAAGTTCAATCATAAACAAGGAAAGTTATTCAGTAGCTAACAGATATAATGGCTTTGATAGTGAACTTGACATATATTTGATATGGGTATTTAATTTTGATTCTAGTGATTGTATTTCAAAAGCATTCTAATTAATATATGAATCTAAATTGGTCAATTTATTTTAAAACTCTTTTTATTTTTGTGACATGTAGTCAGTGAAAAATTAATTTGACTTAATAATTTATAAATTTGTTGTGATCTAACGAAAGTATAGACTTGCTCTTTCAAAACTCATCAGCCATCTAAGAAAAATATAAATTTTGGGCTCACCATCAGAGCTAATTAAAGTTTAGCTCTGAAAAGGGCTCTGACTACCTTGCTGCAGAATTAACTTGGTTATTAGTTGCAGGTTTTAGATTTAAATTTATACAAATTTTAACATGAGCCATCCATAAACTTTATATTTTCTTAATTAGAAAATTTGATCTCATTAATAAATTCTCAATTATCTTGTTTATTTTTAAAACACAAAATTTGTTATATTTCTTAATAGAACCTTGGTGTTCTTTACTAAACATGTTCTAAAAATGTACCGAAACATATCGATTGTATATCTGTTTATATTAACTGTCAATTAATGTCTTTCGATTACATAAACACTGAATTACACAATAGATTAATAAATGGAAAAAATCAGGGGTGCTCAAGGGGATATAGCCCAAATACCTAGTTTTGAGTTAAAGTGGACCCCCTAGATTCGAGGCAAAATCGAACTCTCATGTCGCTGAGAGAAACGAGACGGCTAATTTCTTTTTACCTTGATACACCCTTTGAATTTTTTCTTGAGAAGTCAGAAAAAAATGCTTTTATACCCCTAATCTTTTAGTCCGAGAGACCCCCTCTGAAGTCGAGGACCTTGAGCACCCCTGAAAAAATGTGCTTTTAAATTTAAAAACACATAATCTATCAGAACATAAGTCGTGACATCAAATATCTACTTAACGTATTGCAAATATTTATTGAACACATTTATAAAACACATTTATTATCTTGGCATAAAAAATTAATACAATTTTCGTAGAATTTAAATACACATTTAAATTGAAGGTATACTCAAAATAATTTTCTATTAAAAGTTTTAATTAAAAAAGTAATTAAAGTATTATTTAAGTAATTTGAACTAAAAATGAATAACCAAGATATCAATAGAGCTATAGAAGAATTCAAACGGAATGGGTACGTAACGATCCCAGATTTTTTCGAACTTGATGAGCTTAATGAGTTGAAGAAAGCTGTATATCGTATCGTTGAGGACTACGATATGACAAATCTGAATGTATTCACCTGGGCAGTTCAAAGCACAAGCATTGCCGTCGACACTAATGACAAAATCGAGTTCTTCTTTGAAAAGGGAGCCGTCGATGAAAAGACTGGGCAACTAGTTGTCGACAGACACCAGTCGGTCAATAAGATTGCTCACGCTATGCATTACTTGAACCCAACATTTCGCAAGATTACATTTCAACCAAAAATTCAAAATCTGATCAGAAGTCTGGGTTATGTTAAGCCTCGTGTCGTTCAAAGTATGTATATATTTAAGAATCCGAGAATCGGAGGGGCAGTGCTACCACATCAGGACGCCACTTATCTCAATGTTATTCCTAAGAAAGCTGGAGATCATCCCAAAGAAGTAGGGCTTTGGCTGCCATTAGAAGACGCGACTGTAAGTCCCCATAATTGAGTCAAATGTCTCATCTCTGGTAACATATGTATGTTTTATAGGAAGAGAACGGGTGTTTGTGGTTCGTTCCGGGCTCTCATAAGACAGGACTCCACCGCCAATTGGGTTCGACATTAGACCGATCAGAGCGGACCTCAAACTCGTTTGAATACGACAGACCTCTTCCCGATTATGACGACAATAGTTTTGTGGCGGCGCCGGCAAAGAAAGGCTCAGTTGTTCTTTTGGACGGTTTGGTAATACATAAGAGCGCACATAACTCTTCGGAATTACCCCGACCTATATATACGTTCCATATTTACGACGAGGACTCGTGTGAGTGGGACCCTAAGAATTGGTTGCAAAGAGGACCGGGCAATCCATTCCCTCCACTCTATGCTCAATAAAAATGTGTTTACTTTAAAAAGAAATACAATACTTAGAAATACTGTTATTTTACTTTATTTTTGATTAATTTCTTATGAATTATATTCTAATAAATGAGGAAATAATCAAAACATAAGTTTAAATGAGTTTAGAATTAATTTAGAGATTAAACACAATTATCGTCAACTAATCAATTGAATAGAAATTTGTTTCAGAGCATTTTAATAGATTTTTTGAATCACTTTTCTTCATATTCGTCCAAAACTTCCCACCAAGGTTATAATTTTCGAAACGGATTGTTTGTAGTCTTTTACACCCTTCCAATACCAAAGAGATTGCCTCACATTCGCTACGATTGATATTCACTTTCTTCTTGGTTCTAATTATCAAAACTTTCAATTTCTTCAGATTAGACATAGAATTCAATTGAAAAGCAGTTAATCTCTGATTAGTAATGAGTTTGAGATAACATAAATTGGGAACAATTGAATCGATTCTTTCAAAGAACTCTCTGTTAGGCATCAAATTCTGAAGACTCAGATGAGTTAATTTTGTACACAATTCAAGAGAATTGAGTGAAATTACAGATTGTTTTTCTAATGCAAGCGATCGAATAGAGGTATTAATACACAAATGTTTCAAATTTTTGAAATCTCCGAAACAAATCGAATGAGTCGTTCCCTTCGGTTGACGTAATGGTTCGAAACACATCTCAAGACTTTCCAATTGTTTGCAATTTATAGCAATGTTTCCAAAACTCTTCGATAAGATTTCAGTCAAAATTTTGCCTTCGATTCTAACTTTTAATACTTTCAATGACTTGAATTCAGACAATTTGTTGATTGAATCTAATTCTTCGTCTAAAACGACGAATTCAATCGACAAATGCGTCAAATTTGGAGCAAAATATTTAGTAACCAATTCAAGTGTTTTTTTTAACTCAAAACCTCTGAGTGATATTCCCCACAATTTTGTCACTTTTGGCGGAATGTTTGATAAAATATTTTCCCTGTCCTTCGATGATCCCGAGAAGCCTTTGTTTGTTATACACAACAGATTCGGACAGTTGTATAGCAAACTGATGATCAGTTTGGGGTTAAGTGAATTGTCTAACTTTCCGATACATTTCAATTGTTGGCCAAATTTTCGGTGAAATGATTCAATGGTTGAGGGCTTCACATCTGGATTCAAATTCATAATCAATGACCTCAAGTGATGGCAATTATCTACAATTGTTTGCAACACTTCGTCGATGTTTGAGATGCGATAGAAGTCATTATAATTGCGTTTAAATATAATTGTATTGATATTCGGGAACTTTTTGAGGACAATCGCCAAACCCTTGCAATGAATGGCTACAAAATATTTCCCATTAAATTTGATTAGTTTTGACTCTTTGTCAATCAACAGATCGTATTGTTTGTGGAGAAGAGTCCTCTGGAACTGCTTTGAGACGCCTTGAAGTATGAGTTTGTCTCTAATCGGCAAATACTGTAACAACTCTTCACACAAATCGTCGCAAACTCTCCGATCAAATAAGTCCTTCATTTTTGAATCAATTTTTTGTCTCTTATTTGCAGACATTTTATTGATTGAAATCTTTGATAAAATAAAAGTATAAAATGTTTAAATTAAATCCAAAATCAATAGATATTTAAATATTGGGTTTATTTTTAAAACACATGTTTTAATTGACATTTGAAAGAAACTCAATTAATTACGTTTTGCAATAAAGGTGTGGGGGTATTTCTATGCAGGATACTTGGATCAACAGAATAATCTTTTATTAGATTTGGAACCGGGGGTAAGGGTTCCGTCGGGTCTGGGATCGCAAGGTTCGGACTCACCAACTATTTCGTCTTCTATCTCTCGTCTGGGCATCGACTGAATCGGCTCTGGGATGGAGAAGTCTAAGTATGCCATCCAGTAGAGTGTCTCGATGGCCGATCTGAAACAGGCGAGGAGTTCTTCAGGAGTCATATTTAGTCTTTAATGGATTGTCTTTAAATTTGATTTATGACTATTTTTATTAACGTTTTACTGAAATTACATATTGTTTTCGTCTTATTTTTAATAAGAAGTCTTTTAATAAAAAGTATTTGAATTAAAAAGTCTTAAAATAATTTTTAAAATAATTAATAAAATGGCGATTAATGGAGATTTTAGGGAACAAAAGGGATGGACGACTAGCCTCGACTCTCTCTAATTGACGACTGCCTGGTTTTATTCCAGGGTTAGCCTCAAAACGACATATTAGACTCTTAGTCATTTGGAAATTTTGATTTGCCCAAAAAAATGATTCATTGGCTCTGAGTATTAGTAATGACTTTTAGTCTTATTTGAGATTAATTTTTGGTCGTCTTTTGTCTCCCCCTTTCCTTTCTGTTCTCTAATTCTCTGTGTCCCAGTCCTCATCCTCAGACAATTCCTCGGCGACATCTTCGTCTCCGGTCTCTAATGCTGAGATGTAGTCCTGGTCTTCGCCTTCTGCTTGCGCCTCGACTTTGTCTTTATCCGCTTCTCGGTTCACCCCATTAGCCTCGGCCCCCCCTTTCAGATTCAAAATGCTAGAGAAAAAGTATCTCTGTATGTGTTTGTGTTTTGATTGGTTTGTGAAGTCATTCATATTCAATATAATAACATTGAATTTTAGAGGTTTATTAAGAAGGTAATTATAATTACTTATATACATTGCGAGGTTTTATGATAGCTTACATAAATGTAAGCTTTTAATAGGATAATAAAAGTGTTTCCTTTTTAAACCGTTTTGCATTTTGATAGAAATTAGCCAAAGTTGAGCGTAACAGGTATCGACCTAGACTGTTTTTTGGAAATGTCAAGAACTAGCCATTTAGCCCCCACTTGAAATTTTCGATCTCCCACAGGACTAGACTAGAGTCTTCGAGCTTGGACTTAATGAAAGCTTTTTTGACTAGAATCTAGACTATAGGAGTTTATAATGGTTTGATATGAACAAAACATTTAATCTTGATATTATACAGACAAATGTTATATATTGTATGCTTATATTGTTGGGGCACTTTATTGATGGCCTCACGTGATCTCAATGGTGTATTAAAGTGATGTTTGTCTGTCAGCGTATTGTCTGTAAGAGTATTCAAATCACGTGGTTTTGTTTGCCCATCAATAAAATTTGCCACTAATAAGGTATTTGTGAAACACATAAATGTCTGACAACTTTATTACAGAGAATCGGTTGTACACTAGCAAAGTGTCAGATGAAAGCCCGAATATACTTTGTAGCCCTCGCCTCCCTGATCACTCTGATACCCTTCACACCCCCCAAATCATACCGCAAATTG
>JAQGCS010001816.1:0-12169 GCA_034702105.1 Fuscozetes fuscipes | reverse complement strand
AGCCTTCTTTTCTGACCGACCAAGAACTTAAACATCTTATACTTGAGGTAATGATTATTTTAGTGGTTTGTTATCACCAATTAATGAGGCATTTATTGATTCTAGGCAGCGGACGGCTTCTTGTTTGTGGTGGCCTGTGACACCGGACGCATTATATATGTTTCCGATAGTGTGACCCCTGTTCTCAATCAAGGTCAATCAGATTTCTTCAATTCATGCATTTATGACATAATACATTCTGAGGATGTCGACAAAGTTAGAGAACAGCTCTCAACTCAAGAATCTCCTAATTCTGGACGAATTCTGGACTTAAAGAGTAATTACATTAAATGTTTTGCCCCGAATTACCACCAATTATACGCAATATCTCATAAATGATGTCTATTCAAACCAAAAGCGGGAACCGTTAAAAAAGAAGGACATCAATCTTCGATGCGATTATGTATGGGTTCCAGACGTGGCTTCATTTGCAGAATGAAGATCGGAAACGTTCAGCCCGACAGCATATCCCCGAGTCATATACACCGAATGAGACAACGGAACAGTTTGGGTCATTCACCTGATGGTAACTCCTATGCTGTTGTCCACTGCACGGGTTACATAAAAAATTGGCCACCCACTGGCGTTCAAATGGATCGAATGGATGGGGAAGATGGTCACGGAGGCTCTCACTGCTGTCTCGTTGCCATCGGAAGACTTCAAGTGACGTCAACCCCCAATACAAGTGATTTAATTGGTTCCAACTCTAACAATGAGTTCATTTCCCGCCACTCTATGGACGGGAAGTTCACTTTTGTCGACCAACGAGTGATGGGAATTCTTGGATATCAACCCCAAGAACTCTTAGGCAAAACATGTTTTGATTATTTTCATCCAGAGGACCAGAATCACATGAAGGAGAGTTTTGAACAGGGTCAGTTATTTCCATTGTTTTCCTATTTTCAATGAATTATTTGTGTAGTGCTGAAACTGAAGGGTCAGGTCATGTCAGTTATGTACCGATTCAGAGGTAAAGCAATGGATTGGGTTTGGCTGCGAACGAGTAGTTTCGCTTTTCTCAACCCTTACACTAATGATGTCGAATACATTGTTTGTACGAACACTTCGGCCAAGTATTGCATTCAATGCCTCTTTTACTCAAAGATTTTATCTGAAATTTCTATTTATAGAAGTCTACATCACAGCGGATCTGACATCGGTGCTGACCCCCAGAATACAGCCACTGAAGCAAATTTGAGCCACCAGTACCAACCTCACTCGATGCCAGGCGTAGGTCTTATGCCGGGACAGACTGCAAAACATGAAGGACTAGATTACAGTCTTCAGCGTTCAGCGAATGATGTATACACCTCTATGATGCCCACTCGCACTCACATTCAAAGCCAGACACTAAGTGATAGGAGAACGGCCGACAATCAGGTCTATAGCACTTACGATCCAAACCATTCCACAGCACAGCCACACTCAACATTGAATTACCCGAATAGCGGTTCGTCAACCGCTTCGAACCCTCTCTCTTCACAGATGAACAAAACAAGTGCTTCCGTCGCTTCCACTTCTCCTTCACAAAGCACTTGGACTCCAAGACATTTGACTCGAGTTAGTTTCACACTATTTTCACTAATTTGCACATTTGTTTAGTTGAGCCCTTTCTTCACTCGACCCGAGCGCTACTTTTGATTAATTTTTAATACTTTTAAATATTTTGTATGAAAAGCCTGAGGCGTACAGTCAGGGCGTCGCCGCTTACAATCAAATAAGTCCTCCCTCTCGAAGTCCATCGGGTCCTACTTATACACAATTGAGTTCCGCGCCCGGATCTAGAGGTCAGTATAAACAAGTTCATTCTATAATTTTATTTATTTATTTTCATTGTCATCGACAGGTATGTGGGGTCAATGGCAGAGCGGAGGTGGCACCGACGCTCCTACTACTTCTCCGTCGACTGTGAATCACCCATCGTCACATGGAAGTGGTTCTGCAGCTAACCATGGTCCAGGAGGACCACATCAACCACAGGAATTATCTGATATGCTTCAAATGTTAGGACAATCAGAGCCGACATCTTTTGAAGAGCTCTCAATGTTTAACACATTTACCGAATGAAGCGATTTATGCAATAATTTTAATTCAATTATAAACTGTTTCGATAAAAAGTTCTTCGATTCTGGCATTTGACTAATAATTTCATTATCTGAACATTACTTATAATATAATCGCATTCTTTGGGAAAACAAACGGAACTGAATTTAGTTTAATATAATTATTACCGAAAATGTATTATAAAATGATTTTTATTGCAATTATTGCTAATTGCGTTTCAAAATTCCTCTCTTTTACCAAATAAGTGAGCAACATTTAAAATGAAAGTCACATTCAGTGTGAGTGAAGTCAAAGAGTTGCGTGACTTTCATTTTGAATCCCCGGGAGTTTTATTAGGAGATAACGAGACTATTTGCTAAAAGAACGGGATTTTGAAATGCAATTAGTTATGTTCTCAAACAATGAATTTGATTAACCTTGCAATAATAATAATAATAAACATAATTTCATTTCGAATATCAAATGTTTTGATTTTAGTCACATTTTAATCAATCGATTTCCAAATATCATCGACTATTTGCTCAACTGTTTTGAGCAGTTGTAACTTGTAACTTTATTGTACACTAATAACACGAATAGTGAGTAAATTTCTTCGGAGCCCTAAGGGGGGAGGGGGTTAGGGTTTTTTTTTAATTTGCCGCCAAAAAAGCCGAAAATATTTGCCGCCTCGCTTCGCTCGGCACGTCGCCTCGCTCTGCTCGGCGGAAAATCTCAGTGGGGGGACCAAGGTAAAAATTTTCCCGCCTCGCCTCGCTCGGCGGAAAACACAGAGACGTAAGGTCCAAGCGCGCGCGAGGGGGGGGGGTATACCTGTAATATTAAATTTTCGAAAAATTCTAGGGGGGTTTTGCCAAATTTTCGACTCTAGGGGGGTTTCGAGCAACCCCCCCCCCCTTAGCCATCCCTGGAACTTCAGTGTTATTAATTTTCCCCGTTATAAAGTAATATTACATAATTTGACTGAATTCATATATCAGGCCATAAAAAATTCCTTAATCGTGATTACTCTCAAACGGCTAAAGATTTTGAAACGAGATAAAAGGTATTTAAAAGATCCACCGACGAGCTAGTTTTGGCAGTTAAAATTTTTATTGTTACCATGATACTTTTTGAGTAATTATAAGCTTTGCAAAGCACTATGTAATAGAATAGACCCTGATAGTTGGCTAAATTTGTTTTAATGTATTCAATAGAGGGATAGTTGAAGTTATTTACTGTTAAAAATTATCAAGTTCAGATAAGAACTCAGAGAGTTATTATGAGTCAAAAGTCATGAAATTCGCATGAAAATAGGGTTTTTGGAGACTTCAAATTAAAATACAGTAAATTAATATTCATTTGCAATAAAAGTGGTCATAACTTTCTAAGAATCCCTGAAAACCCCTATTTTTAAGGGAAGTTGATGATCTTTGACTGGTAATACTTCTTTAATTTCTAATCCGAACTTGATAATTTTTGACAGTAAATAACTTCACTATCTCTCTATTGAATACATTAAAACAAATTTAGCCAACTATCAGGGTCTATTCTATTTAGTGCTTTGCAAAGCTGATTATTACTCAAAAAGTATCATGGTGACTAAAAATTTTAACTGGAATGATCCCTTGGTCATTGTGATGATCACGATAGCCAATCTTATATCTTTTTGATTTAAACAAAAGAGATACAGGAGTCTATGTACATACAATTCAATCCTATTGAAGCCACAATGTAGGCGTAAGACTGGCCATAATAAATCTACAGGTTGGTTTGGTTACAAATTTTGACAAAAAATCCTTGGACTAAAATGGAATTTGGCTTATTTTGAATTGACTTAAATCGGAGTCTTTTAACATTAAGGGTCTCATAGAAGAGCTCTCCATTTGGTTGACTTAAACCGGGGTTTGACTTATATTGAGTTGACTTAATGTGGGTTCTGACTGTATTTCAACCAATTTTTGTCCCTTTTCTCTGTTATGAACAGATTCTTAGTGCATTTACCACTTCATAACAGGGAGAGTGCACTGTACTCTTGTTCTGGCCACCAATCACTTGGACACAGCCATTCGCCGCTAAAACCTTATTAAAATGCTGCTATCATGTAGAATCCAATGATATCATTTATTTCCACGAGTAACACTTCGTTGAAGTTAGTATACTCCAATAAAATCAAGGTATTAGCAAGTTTCATAGCTATGTTACACAATAGAATTAGCAAGTGCAAGTTTATGCAGGATCTTCTAGGATATCTTTCTCAAATTGGCTGATTGTATGATGAGTTAAAATGTGTATGAATTTAACGTAATAATTGCAATAATATGATTATTTTCCTTAACATGTTTGAATTTTGAGAATAGATCAAAATGAAAATTTGGAGTGAAATGGACTGGATATCAATAAACTGGCTCGTTTA
The DNA here is from genome assembly GCA_034702105.1 of Fuscozetes fuscipes. NCBI lineage: Eukaryota > Metazoa > Arthropoda > Arachnida > Sarcoptiformes > Ceratozetidae > Fuscozetes > Fuscozetes fuscipes. The sequence continues at coordinate 7,674 of JAQGCS010001816.1, read as the reverse complement.
GTTTAGTGTAGTTTAGTGGTTGCTTTGTTTGTTGAATTTTGTGGACATAATTGATTTGCGAACCGCTTAGAGATCGAGTGTTCAGTCATTAGTAATTGGATTCAGTGTTTGACTGAATGAGTGTTTTAGAGACAAAACATTTAAATGCAATAATTAATTGATGTAAACATATGTCAGTAATACGACTGCACTTCAAACGATTGTCTCATTTGATTCAATCGATTAATTGAATAACTCTTATGACTGTCTCCTAAACAATGGATAATCCAATAAATGCGATGAATGGCAACAAAAAGAACAGTATTTGTCGTTATTTCGCTTCGGATGGCATTTGCTTTTATGGTAACGACTGTCAGTTTTGGCACAACAGTCATCACAATCAGAATCATTCACAACAAAGACTACCATCACTTCAGAACCATTGATTCAACACATCTGTCTTCAGAATCAAGACTTCCCTCTTATTTACATCAAAACAATGGAAACCATTTTTATGGAAACGAGTCTTCTTTGGGATCACAACTCAGTTCTCTAAATATTGATTCACAAAACAGTCGACTAAACCGCAAACCAATGACTTCTTCGAATACTCACTCATCAAACAGTTCGCCAATTGTTGGACAGACATCACAACAATTGGTTCCCAATTATTTTATAAACGACACAATAAAACAAGAGCTGATCCAGAAGTTAGCCCTCACTCAAGAACTGGTGTCAAACGACTTCTTAGATTTGCCACAAGTTGTAGATATATTCCAGGAATTGATACCATTAGAGAGTTCGACTTCGATGTCCAGTCCTTCGACGACATTCAATGGAATGATGACGAGTGTCATCAGAGCGACGAACAGCAAAACGGGACAACTCTATTGTCTGCGACGTCTTCACAGCTTTCAGCCAAACTCATCAAACGCTAAATTATTGATCAGTTCCATAGACTCGTGGAAAAAGTTGTGTCATTCAAATGTGGTTCAACTCAGACAAGTCTTCACTACAAAAGCTTTTGGAGACAACTCTCTTGTCTTTGTCTACGACTACCATTCGATGGCCAGCACTTTATTCAGTCATTACTTCGCCAACTCGTCCAACACGTCCAGTGCTTCTAATTCGATGAACGGCTATTCGACGTCTTCGCGTCCATATAGTCAACAGCAAAGTCAGCGCAAACTACTGCCCGAACCTTTGATCTGGAATTTCATTATACAAATATCGTCCGCATTGCGAGCCATTCATTCCGCGGGTCTGTCGTGTCGTGCATTAGATCCGACCAAAATCATCATCACTTCTGGCAGTTGTAATACCGGTACTCAAACTTCTCAAGAATACCCGCGCCTTCGACTGAGTGGTTGTGGAGTATTCGATGTAATATCAAACGAACCATTCCTTACTGCCAACAATCCGAAGGTATTGCAGCAACACTTCCAACAGGAAGATCTTATGGCTTTCGGCAGACTATGTCTAGCGCTGGCCATTAACAGCCTGTCTACGGCCGCACAGCGCGACAATTGGCAGACATCTCTTGAGCTGATATCGCGTTCATATTCGGCGGACTTACGTTCTCTCATATATTACTTGTTGTCATATAAGTCGAATTCGGGACAAAATCATACCATAAATGATATAATGCCGATGATTGGCGCCCGTTTCTACACTCAACTCGACACACTCTATCAAAGAGAAGACTCTCTTCTTGAAGATTTATCCAAAGAGTTGGACAACGGCAGGATTCTGCGCCTACTCATCAAATTGGGGACAATCAATGAAAGACCCGAATTGCAAATGGACCCGAACTGGTCAGAAACGGGTGACCGATATCTGCTTAAATTGTTCAGAGATTACTTATTCCATCAGTTGGGAGACGACGGACGGCCGTGGATTGATTTGGGACACGTGATCTCCAATCTCAACAAACTAGAGGTGGGCTCTCTCGAGAAGATTTGTCTCATTTCAAGAGACGAACAAAATATTCTCATCGTTTCATTCGCTGAACTCAAACGTTGTTATGAATCATCACTTAATGAATTGATGGCATAAATTTTCGAAGAATCATTGAATTGATCAATACTTGGGTTAAAACTTGAGCACAGCCTTAACATATATCTTTATGATAGGCTTTGGTCCAAATCAATAAAATTTGAATGAGTTTTGGCTCAAATATTTATTTATTCAATTATTATGTAATTAAATATAAGTTTATTTTAACTTAAAATATGATTCTGTTTTTAATGTCAAAATTATGCGACCATTCATTTGAATACAATCACAATCTATGCATAATTTATTTCAAACAGAATTACTTGTATTTTAATTTTTAAAATTAATAAATGACTTAAAATAAACCCAATGTTTAACTTAATAATGAGTCAAATCTTCTCGAGCTTTGCTTCAAATGTTCATTTGATTGTCATCTGAAACACAGTTGTATTGATTGTATTGATTGTTAAAATGTCTCAAAAAAGTGATAATGAAGAACAGGCATTACAACAAAGTGGGAGACCATCTCATATGAATGAAGAGCATACAAATGATAGCGAGTACACTAAATCAAAAACTAATCTAAAACCTTTTGTTCCGAAAATCGCTTCAAATTGTTTGATGGACTCGAATAAAAATAAGTTATATGAAAGTGATTTGCGTTCAAAATGTATGTCTGTTTGGATGCCTTTGACTCAAACACCACTGAAAATAGAAAACAACCCAATTATTGATATTCTGGAACCGTTGCAAACAATTAATATTTACAACAATATCGATATATTCGACAACTTATTCAATAAAAAGAATGCTTCGAATAATTGTTTTACTGTAAGAAACGAATTCCACCAAAAAGTGTTTTATGCGGGAAGTGCTCAAAATCGAAGAGTAGGTAAGTATATGGCTTTCACTCTCAGAATCATTGATCAGTACAGTCGACACGTTCTCAGTATTAGAAAGTATTTCAATTGTTGTTTGGCTTTACATCGAATCGATATTGTCTTCACTGATGGCAAATATTTTGCAAAATTACTACAAATCAAACATAAGAACAAAACCATAGAATTCATTATAAGTGACCCAAAATCAAAATATCAAAAGTTTTCAATTAAACGATTACCAGACTCTCAAATACCGCACAAATTCGATGTCTTTCAAAATGACTCAATAGTTGGATATATTGTTAAGATTTTTACTCAAATTCCTACAAATAATTTTTGGGCCGAAGATTACATTCGAATAAGTATTACAAAAGGAATGAGTAGTGAAGACAAAGCACTCATACTCTCCGCCGCTCTTATTCTTAATGTTTTATTCTTAAGACAAATTACAACAAATAAAACATAATTTTACCAAATTTGACACAAAAAACAATTTAATAAACCTATAACTTATAAGCAATTGACCATGATTTTATCAAATTTAAAAGCAATATTTGATTCAAAACTGGTTAAATAGAGATCATTTTCTATATTCATTATTCCATTTCTTGCGTCTTGCTAAAGTTAGAATGCCCGACCTCTATCCAAGATCTTGTGCATCCTTTCTAAAAGTGATCCCGAATTCTTAGAATAGCGCTTCTATTCGTCAAAATAACTGATTCTAGTTCTGTTTTTTGGCAATTTTAAAAGAAATAACCAATAATTTAAAAAAGTGTTGAACTTTTTGTGCACTCTTTTTGTCCTTTTTACTTTACTTAATTTACTCTGATTAAAAAAGTTGAAGGATAAAAATAAACATTATTTCATTTAATAATATTTAATTATTCTACTAAAATAAAGTCAAGCATTAAATCAGAGTTTAATTCTTGAATAAACTTAAGCAATGGACTTTTAATTTTCTTTGATCAGATTACTCATGTCAATTTCTGTGCTTATTTAAAAACATTATCGGATCAGTGGTTTAGTTTTAATTGTTCGACAAAGTTGTCAAAATTTCTCATTGAATAAGCTTGACAAAATTTCAAAATAGAGCAAGCTCAAATTTTCTTTAAAGAGAGAGTACTCAGTCTCAACAACAAATGTTTTTATTACATCGATTCTCTATCTATTATAGTTTAGCCTACACAACTTTTTAAAATAATATAAATTTAAATCAATTTTGAATTTTGAAGTAAAATATACCGTTTTGGATAACAATTTACGACCGGTTGTTATAAATCAATTGTAGCACTTTTGGTCAGATGCTGTCGGTTGCTATGTTGTTACAACTAAGATATAACGACACCCCTATAACTGGTGAGATAATACGATCAATTGTTATAATTGATTAGTTATAATGACCTGTAATTATAAGCATCAAAATATTCTTTAGAATTGAGTTAAATATAAGGATAGGTCTTCAAAACAATTAAAATACTGCAACTTATATCAATTGATAGCTATCACTCAAAATTTAAATCATTCAAAATCACATATAACGACAGGTATTTATAATGATTCCGATGATGCTTATTTGCTACGGTTGTTATAACTCACTTATAACGACACCCATGGCCTAACAACTAACTTATAGCGACCGGTCGTAAATTGTCACGCAAAACGGTAATAATTTTTGAGGGCCAACTGTAATAGATAAATCGATGTAATGAAAATATTTGTTGTTGAGACTGAGTACTCTCCAAATTTTAAAGAAAATTTGAGCTTGTTCTATTTTGAAATTTTTTCAAGCTTATTCAATGAGAAATTTTGACAACTTTGTGAACAATTAAAACTAAACCACTGATCCGATTTCCATGATTAATAGATCAAATGAAAGATCAACTTTTTTTCTATTAGATACACAGCTAATGTTATTTAATTCCATTTCCGGTTTGATCTGTGACTAGGACCTCTAAAAATGTCCTAAAATTTAATAAACCATGTGACTTTTTAGAAATAATTTTTATTGTGTTAAATCACAACTAAGTAGATGGTCATTAATAATGACTCATTATACATTTTACTCCATTTGAATATTCCCAGCCGTTTAAAAGATATTTACGATTTTCGAACCGACAAACTTTTTGATTCCTCTAATACAGTCTGATCTCGAATTGAAAGACTGCGATTTAAGAAAATTTCGATAGATCAAATGGATTAGACTATATATACTGTATAAAGAAAAAGAACCACTTTGTTTTGAATGTGAAAGGGGATCAAAGTTGAAAGATTTTAAAACAAATGGCCAAATAATTCAAAAATATTATTGTTTATCAAATAACTAATTTCATGTTCTTGCTCAGTGTTAAATTCTCGGTCGAATTAATCGATGTTTGATCTTTGAATGAACTTTTAATTTTCTTAAGATTAGTCATGTTAATTTATGTGCTTATTTTAAAAACACGACTTCATTGAAAGAATATCCTTGAAATTTGCAAATAAGAAATAAAACTTAAGAATTATAATTTTTCATACTAATTAAAATGGGGATAAAGATATAAAGTTGAACAAGGAGTATAATCGTATAATTTTGCTGTTAGCCTAAAGTGGAATTGTAGTAAGGTGAAATTTTGTGTAAATTGAGGTAATGTTGTTTGTGAGCAGCGCTTTATTTACATTTACATCAAAAATAAAATCAGTAAAAAATTAGACAAAATTGAATTGAATTTGGAATATATTATATATTTATAATATATTATATTATATAGTATTCAAACAAAGATTGAGTCAAATGTTGTTTTATTTATTGTTTGCTTCAATTTTACTCATAGTTATTGTCTTCAAGTTTTTCAAATCTAAAAAGTTGGTGGACTTGAAGGGCAAACATGTGTTTATTACGGGTGGAACCAAAGGAATCGGCTATTCTTTGGGATTATTGGCTGTTGAGAGCGGTGCCAATGTGTCGATCATTGCCAGAGATGTGAATCTCTTAGACAAGACCAAGATGGATTTTCTAAAGAGATGCGGCGCAGATTCTAAGCAAAAGGTTTTGACCTTTTCGTTAGATGTCTGTTCCGATTACTACGACATCGAGAAGTCTGTAACTGAAGCGGAAGCCATTTGTGGGCCAATCGATGTGTTGGTGTGTTGTGCGGGAACTGCCGTAAGTCTACGCTTTGACGAAACGCCGATCAATGAGTTCAAGAGAATGATTGATATAAACTATTTGGGAACCGTTAATGTGATCAAAGCGTGTTTACCTTCTATGAAGTCCTCCGGAGGCGGACATATAATTCTGTTTTCATCGATTGCGGGTATTTTCGGATTATATGGGTATTCGGCTTATTCTCCCTCCAAGTTTGCAATCGTCGGTTTGGCACAAGTGCTGGCTATGGAGGTATGTATGGGAGGAATGCATTATTTGATTGATTTTTCATAACAGTTGAAGACATACAACATTAATGTTTGTGTTTCATACCCTCCCGACACGGATACCCCCGGCTTTGAAAGCGAACAAATCACTAAAGTATATGACATTCGCTGCAATTGATTTCAAAATGCATTAAATGATTTGAATGTGTTTACAGCCCATCGAAACTAAACTGATATCTGATTCGGGGGGACTTCACTCACCAGAAGTAGTGGCCAAACACGCTCTCACTGACGCTCTGGTAATAGATTTTAATAAATTGAAGTTTAGTTTTACTGTTATTTACTTTTCGTTAAAATGATGAGAAAAGTCGGGAAAATTTCACTCAACAGTTGGTTTCGAGAGTTGGATGATTAGGACTCTGTGTTGTGGTATGAGTCCCGTCACATCCATCGTCGACACCACACTACAAGTGATAACAATGGGGTTGTTTCGCATCTTTGGTATAATATTTCTGAAAAAATGTGATTCTATAATAAGAAAGTGCTCTCAAGAAAAACAACTCAACAAAAAGAGTGATTAAAACTACTTTACGGACAAAACTCTCTATTTATTGATAATTATTGTTATATTTAAACAAATTGATCACAATTTCAATCATTATTTTATTTCTCTTAAGTATTGATCAAAAAGTTTATTCAAATAAATATAATTTTATATATTCGGTCAACAATTTTGCAATTTATAGAATAAACTTGTGCACTTAATTATAATTATAAAATGTATTACTTTGCAAATAGTCTTGTAATTACAAATGAGAATCTATTTTTTCAGATCAGATCAAATGGGAAGTTTGAATACCTCACTACGAATCCGACTATTTTTGTCATCTCTAGTCGTAATGTCTTAATAGTGATGTCAGGGTTTACACTAAACGCACCGAATTCAGTACTTTTTAATCTTTTATAGCTTTATAAGTATATAATAATTAAAGGCAATTAATAAATAGAGGGTCCCGTATTACCGTAAAATATGACCTAGAGCGAAGGTCGTTATACATGTATAGTTGATTTTGACAATTCTCGCCATTTTCCCTTATTTCTTAATAATTGATTTATAATGTGGTGTTCCTTCGTCAATCACAATGGCACTAGGTCCTGATTAAGTGTAAAATCAATGTTTCAAAATAGTATTGCTGTAAACTTTTGCTCTTTTAAATTGTTAGACATTACATCTTAGGAAGAGTTTGGTTAAGATTCAGACAAAGAGCAGCCCTTCACACTATTTTTGAACGATTACTAATTTTATTTTCATTGAAAGCTAGTATCAAATTAATTGAATAATGTTTAGAATATTTTACCCTTTTTTAAATCATGTCTACGAAAAGCATAAAGAATTTTGTTTAAACGATGTTGGAATGTGCCTGGTCCAACGAGCCGTTAGTTTTTTGTTTTCAAAGCCGGCGATCAA
>JAQGCS010001815.1:0-12170 GCA_034702105.1 Fuscozetes fuscipes | reverse complement strand
AAATTTTTAAAATTGTCTCATCTATTTAATTAAATGACGTCCTAAATGTTGTGCAAGTTATTGAATCCATGCGTTATGCACAAACTCTATATGACCTGAGTTAACAAATTATATAATTTCTTAAAATGAACCAGTTGAATTCCAATTATTTCATTTTTATAAAAAGATTAATAATAGATATGATAGAAGTGAAGAAATATCAGCATTTAATTCATATTTGTTTGACTGTAACTGAATTGGCAAAAATTAAAAACATACTTAAATTCACCAAGCCCAAGTTTTAAATTGAAATGAGAACTAAGTTGAGAAAATTGAGCAACCTTATTGAATTGAAAAATAATTAATCTTTATACTTTCAGCAAATGGTTTACTATAATAGACAACAAACTTAATTGCTTTGGACTGAGTTTAGATCAGAGATGAACCAAATGACCAGAAATTGCTTTATAACGAACTAAAGTCCGATGGATTTTCAGCGAATTGTGAGCCGAGACAATAGTCTGCCAATCAAACAGTTACTGATTGGAAGCACTCTTTTTTATTCACATTTAGACGTAACATCAGTTCCCTATCTGTAAGTTAATCAGTGGTTAGATGCGAGAGATGTGTCACTTTTATTATCTCAAATCACATCTAAGTTGAGTCAACTATTCATTTGTGGCCAATAAAGGAAGAGATCGGTCTCTTCTGTGAAACGTTTGCTTAGAAAAGAGATTTAATGAATAAATAAATAATTGAAGCGTAAAACCAAAAATTTAAATAAATGCTTGTTTTTAATATCTTTAACTATTGAATAATAGACTTTCATTAAATTATATGATATTTGACTGAAAAGAGCCAAAGCCTAGACAAATTATATAGAAATAGTTTTTGACTCTTGTAAACGCCACACAACTGATTGATGACAATTGGCCTCAACAGAGAACGTCTGTTTTCGAGGATAATTTATTATTAAATCATTCACAAGACCATAGCTCTGAGAGAAAACTCTATTCAAATGGAAAATATGTGGAAATCGTGTGAAATACTATTACCGATGGTTTAAATCAAATAAAGTGTTTGTTTTTATTAAAAATGATTCTATGAAAGAATGTGTCAAATATATAGTGAGAGACAGTTATTTGAAAAGCAATGATAGACTGAGCGTACGATTGAGGCAATCGACAGATTAATCATATTCTCGATGTCTGTGCTCTCCGAGTAATGTACAGAATATAAACAGAAATTTTATGTGTTTTTACTCTCCATTTATCGATCGAGTGATCGGATGAACACTTTCTTTGACCCCTTTATTCCTCACAGCTCTCAATGGCTCCAGATTTTCAGGGCTTCAAAAGCGATCTCATGTTTGCAAAGCCGACACTCAATTTTTAATATTAAGAAATATCCACCCTTTTCTCAAATCAATGAAAGAACCCGTACAAATCATTCACCTATTAGTCAATAGTCTCAAATATACATCCAATTGATTGAATCAGTAAAATAAATGTTATAATTAGCACATAATATGATTAACAAAATTATCAAATATATTTAATCCCAAAATAGTTTTGATGTTTTCATTTATATAATTTGATTAAAAGCTACATAAGAACTAAAAATAAGATTATTTTTAAATTCATAGAAATCTTATTTAAATTTTAAATCTATTCGAGTCTTAAACATCATTTGATTTATGCATTTATTTATTTGCATTACTATAAACACATTAAATGATTTGTAGGAAATCTCTCCTTAAAGTAAAGAAAAATCTTTTTTTGATTCAATGAATTCTGTTCTAAACAATAGTATTTTCTTCAGAGAAATAGTATCTGAGAATAGGATTTATGTGCAAAAAATCAATAAATTTTTCTAAAAAGCAATAGTAAGTCAATAGTAAACTAGAGATGACTTCTGATCGAGTGTTCGGTTCCCGAGTTTTTCACAATTTTGTCGAAAACACAATCATTGGTTTTGAAGCCTTAAACTGTGTTTTCAATCAAATTTCAATTTGTGATCAAAATTAAACTTATATTACAATTGAATCAATTTTTTAAAACATAGGAAATGTTGAGTCAAATACGAAAATGTTTTGTTTTTATGGATTCCGTCAAAACTTATTTCAACGAAAATGAGATCAAATCCATGAATTTTAAGCCAATTTGTAAAACTCGAGTCCATAAAACTATAGACTATATTATGGTTATTTGGGGTTTACTTAAGGCTTTTTTTGAGCGAAAATAAATTTTTAGAGCAAACTGTGAACAATGAAAAAGAGAGTTCCATTTGCACTCTCTTATGGTCGGCACTGATAGTGAAATATGAAACATAAAATATCAGAACAATATAAAAGAACAAATAAAATCAATGAATTTTCCCTTCAATACAAATATAAAACATTAGTAATAAAATGTTTTTTAATTAACTTAACTTTTTAGGAAGCGCTGAGAAACAGACCAATGTTTTTAACTATAATCACATTTAATTTAATGCAGTTTTCCATTTATATAATCAGTTTATTACAGAAAAGAGTGTTAAACAGTAAGTGGAGGGGAGGATGGAGGGAGGGAGGGAGGAAGAGAGGGAGGAAGAGAGGAAGGAGAGAGAGAGAGAGAGAGTGAGAGAGAGAGAGAGAGAGAGAGAGAGAGAGAGAGAGAGCATTTTAAAGATTTGAAGCGCAATTTAAATAAAAATAAGAGGAATTTGTCACATATGGATAGACTCGCATTTAATTTAAAACCAGTATTGGATTAAATCTTCTGCTTATTTCTCAAATGAGTAATAAATTTGAGTGAATATTCATTTTTGATGCTTTGATTATTAAATATTTGTGAAAACTTTGAATTAATTATTTGTAAATAAAACAAATGTCATTTATGCCATTGTTTTGCAACAGATTTGCGAATAGATTAAGAATGTGTTAGCATTGGGTTCGGGAAGTATAAGACAAGAAAAAGAATTGATCACCGAATCGATCAAATCCAGTGAATGACATTCGAAAAGGCAATGGTTTGTGGCATCGATCCGTTCATCTCTGGTCTGAGCACTAAATCTATAATTAAGTGCTATTCGAGTGCTTAACATTTTAGTGAAACATTTGATTACTTTTTTTTAGCCAAAATGGTTTGAGACTAAACTCATTAGGACTTGGATTACATCAAACGGAAGACAAACTTTAGGCTCAATTAAATTGAATCAAAATTTTATTCACAAAAATGCAAACTATTATAAAAATAAATGTAAATTAAATCTGTTTTGAATGAAAAATACAACAATTTTCACAAATTTGATGAAACACTCAAACAGTAATCGAAATGTTTAATAATATTTAGCATAAAATGAGATCAATTTGCAAACAAATGAGCGATAAGAACATCAAAACAATACATATTAGTAAAGACTTACCTCTCAATCAATAATTCGAAGCATATGTCAAACGAACCATTAGTTTAAGTATTAATTTTGTGATAATCAGCAAAAATAGTCTTTGAATTCGTGCAATAAATATGTTTATCTCAATATTTGTCTAAATATCTTATAATTGATTATATTTGAGCCCATATTCTAATCGCTGGAAGCGTTCATATGATTAGAGCAAAGCCTTCGATACCAGAGATGTCTGAATGAATCGATCGCTTCTCAAATATCAGTTCAATTATTTGTTAATATTATTGAACAAGAATTTAGTCTAAAAAATATAAAGAGTTTGTGCAGTCATTCACTTTGTGAGCAATTGTGTGTTCATCAGAACCTTGCAAATGATGAGATCCTTGCAAACCATATCAAACACTGCTTTGAATCACACAAAAAATCACATTCACTCAAACACTCCAAACATATCCAATACTCTCATCCATAGAGTCTGCGCTCTCAACACTATTACGTTGTCTTTGGATTTGCCACAAATTTTCACAATTTCTTCAATATTTCTGTTTTTACTGCCATCTCTTGACACCAATCTATGACAGCATTCAAATACTCTAACTAAACAGTATATTTGTAACTTTTTAAGACTTATGATTAGCTCTGATTATGAGACTACTCACTAACAAAAAGGTTAATTAACTAATTTAAGTTACAATTCTTTTGAAGATTGAAGTATTGATTTAAACATTTTAAACGTAATCATACTTTGACTTAAAACAAACCTAAAACATATTTTTTAAGCAAAAAAGTGATGTCTTTTGCGTTGAATCGTAACGTAATTTATTTTTCATTTTTTTTAATTAACTTTCAAACAAAAAGCATTTCAGTTGTGTTTACGAGAAGTGAAAAACTATGAAAACTAAGTAAAAGTGGGATTAAAATGAATTAAAACTAATTTAAAGCAAATGTTATAATGAATGGATTGAGTCAAGTATTGGATCCATTTGTCACAAATAGTTATCCGACGTTTTTAATCAATAATCAATCGACAGGACTGTCATCGAGTGAAACAATAGTATTGTCTGAACGACAGCTGGCATTCGATACCTATTCTAACAAAGCATTGGAAGACAGACACAGAGAACAGCCTATTGTTTGTAGCACTGCTCAAGACTTTGATAACGGCGTCTACAATGGACTCACAGATTCGGACAGTTGTCTCAACTATTTCTGTGATCCACAGTTGACTCAAGAATGGAATCATTTCAACGAATCCCTCATAACTGACAATAATCTGAATACCGAACCACTTATTGATAGCAATGATTTGAATCAATGTTTCAATAGTTTTGACACAAATTTCGAGACAAATATCGATATAAACAGTAATCCGAACGACAATTGTATTAAACAAAACTCTAAGAAAGGGAGCAATAAATTGACAAACAGTAAGAAGTTAAGCCGCAAAGAGTCCAACCCCAGTCTCAGACCACCAAAACCTGTCAGTGCTTACGCTCTGTTCTTCAGAGACGCCCAGTCGCTGATTAAATCATCGAACCCTTCGGCTTCTTTCGGCGAAATATCGAAAGTAGTCGCCTCTAATTGGGAGGCTTTGGACAAAAAAGACAAAAACATTTATAAACAGAGAGCAGATCACGAAAAGAAGAACTATTTGAAGACATTAGCCTCCAGTCGGGCCCAACAAATCGCAGGACTAATGGCTAACACAACCGCCAAATTAGGTCTTAGTTCGGGTGGAAGTGAACCGATTGTCTCAAATGACAACAAACTCACGAATGAAACGAATCGTCAAAATGAAAAAAACAATAGTTTTAATACAAATCAACAGCAAATGTCTGACAAGTCCTCCGTTCGCCACAACTTAAGCGGTGACCAAAACTATGCGAACAACAGTTCACAACAATTGCAACAAAATGTTGTCTCTACTTCAGAACAGTTGGCCAGTGCTGTGCCTAAACAGCACTGCATTCGTTCGGGTTGTGGTAACGATGCAATTGAATCCTCTGAATGGGATTCCGAATATTGTTCTTCAGAGTGTTGTGTCAAACACTGCGCCGACGTTTTTCAGGCATGGGTTCAAAAACAACAGTTCCCTCAAAACTGATTAAAACGTCTAATTTGTGTCTAATAATATTTTCTCTCAAATAAACTCTTTTTAAAATCAAAATTTGAGACAAATATTTTCTTTGATATAATTCGTTGTCGACTGAACTCAAATCTCATATTTAATGGAATCAGAATTTGACACGAATTCCAATTTAATACCCTTTCATTTGAAAGATAACTGACATTTCATAGCAAAAGAGCTTTAAATTAGTCTACTATTTGATAATTTTTTCCTTTAATAAGTGAATTATTTTTATGTTATTTTAATGACAATTATTTTGATTCATTTTTTTGCACAATTTTTGCTTCAATTCACTAAATATTAAATCATTTGTTTTACACTTTTTCTCATTTTTTCAAGACATTAAGTTTCAATTATTTGACATTTTTGTGAAATTCTTTGAATTGCATCCAATTATAATATAGTTTTCATTTGATTTCATTTACGATATTTTATTTGATAAAAACTAATTTTATTATTTTTTGAATGCCTTAAATGAAAACAAGAATTGTATTGATTTATGCGATAAAATGTTAGTTCGAAAGGGAATACATTTAATAGATTTAATGTCACGTTTTTTAACGCTATGACAGGAGTAACCGGTTTTAACACATTTGAGAATATATTTTCATTTAAAGTGTTTCACAAAATAATTCATATTTAAGGCCATCAATGGATGACTTTCACAAAAAATGAGTTTATATTCTGCAGTACTTAAGCAATACGTAAGCATTTGTTTTGTAAAATCACTTCTGAATGGTTTTCATGGTTACATACTATTCATACATTTGATGCGTTAATTATTATTGAAATTCACTTCAGACTTATTTTTTAGAACTCATTCATTCGTTTAACTCATTTTCAATATTGTTTTACACTAATTATTCGTCAAAACAAAGAATTGTTAATAAATTCAATTATCCGTTGAATTCAATGCAAATCCATTAAAAATTCTTGTGCTCTGAATAATGGATAACAAACGCTATTATACAGAACTTAATGTTTGTCTCAATACTAGTATATCTATGTTTACCATTTGAATAATTAATAAATATTTGTTAAACTGATAACAAGTTGATTGATATGATATTCAGTAATATTCAGTGAAACAGTATTTCACAGAATTACTCGAAATATAAACTGAATATTGAATTTCAATACTCGAGTGCTTCAAAAGTTGGCTAAATTCAGACACTTTTGTGAATGTATTCACTGTTTTGTTCATTTATTTGTGTATTATATTATCAATAAATAGTTTTGTTCTAAAATATAGTGAAAAATCTCAAAAAATGCCCATTTATTACAAGAAAGTCGAACAAAAGGGCGCTCAGAATGATCTGAATTTTATGGAAAAAGGCAACAGATTTTCGTTTGGAATTAAACGGAAGCTGTCATACAACCGGAATAAAAGTTTTGATGGATTAGAACTCGAAAGAATCCGTTCAAAGACAAGTTCTTCAGTGGATTCGCCGCTTATCAATGGTGAAGGCAGTCGTCAAAACAGTTGTGATTCAAACCAATTGAATAATGAATTCGAGGAAAGAATTATCACAAAATATGGACCGATTACTCTCTGCAAACAAGAGTCGAACACAAAGGCGGGTAAACCAGTGATAATCACATACCATGACATCGGACTCAACCATTCCTCGAATTTTGAGTCATTCTTTAGTATATCAGAAAATAAGCTTTTGTTGGAGAGTTTTGTGGTGTATCACATCACAGCTCCCGGACAAGAATGCAATGCTGAGGATCTGCCAAACAATTATTCATTTCCATCGATGGATGAATTGGCGGAACAAATATTAGAAGTTTGCAGACATTACACGATTAATGAATTCGTTGGCTTTGGTTATGGCACCGGAGCTAACATATTGAGCAGATTTGCACTCACCTATCCCGATATGGTTGAGGGTCTCTTTCTTATTAATCCGTCCGCCACTGTCAGCACATGGAGTGAATGGTTTTACCAGAAATTGAATTTAAGACAACTGTCAAATCCACAAACAATTGGTGACAACTGTTTGCCACAAAGCGTTCAAAACTATTTGATTTGGCATTTGTTCGGAGAACTCAATTTTCCCGATAGGATCACAGATGATGAGGCGGTCGACATGTATCGCAAATACCTGGCAGGCAACTTCATAAACAAGCACAATTTGGCACTTTTTATCGAGTCTTATGTCAATCGATCGGCACTGGGCATCACCCGAGAGGACACAACTAATAACTTCAAGTGTAATGTTCTCGTTCTTTGTGGTCAATATTCACCGCACATCGAAGAGTCGGTCAAAATGAATGCGAGGCTCAATCCGTCCAACTCATCTTGGATCAAATTATCGGACGCTGGAATGGTGTTGGAGGAGCAGCCTCACAAAGTAGCGGAAGCTTTTCGCCTGTTTCTCCAGGGACTGGGATACACTCTCAAAGCATTTGACAGAAAAAGAGCTCTAATGACCGGTATGTCGATGCCATGTCTGGCCGGGTCTCGGCTCAGCCTCTATTCAGCACCAAATTCTGACAGAAGATCTACATTTGCTGTCATTCATGAAGTCTGAAATGAATACAAATTCCTTAAAATAGACTTCAGTTTGAATTCCGTCTGTTTTTAAATCTGATTTCAATTTAGTTTTATATAATATTTTATCTTTTTTTTGACTTATTTTTTCGATTCTAGCAATCGATTAATGCATTTATTTTAATCAATTTTCTATTAGTTTTTTGAACCAATTATGCATTCGATGAAAAACTTGTGATAATTACTTATAAACATATAATCAAAAGTTAGTGCAAATCAAACATTAATCCAATCAATACTAATATGAATCTTAAGTGTAGTTTAAATATTATTCGATGAGAAACTTAAATGTATTTAAAAATAATTCAAACTTTATTTGCAATAAAAACATTTGAGGCATAACTTTGATTAACGACTTTTGTATTAGTGATTGAATAAAAGCATAATTAGTAGGGAATGACTGTTCCGTCATAGTTAAGCATTTTGCCCACAACTGACTCATTGATATTCTTAATGGTGTTAATCATATTGGAAACACTGGTGAATGAATTGATCAAAGCATTAGGTCCGCCCATATCTGTCTGAACCCATCCGGGATGTAATGCAATGACATTAATTCGGTCCGGTTTTAGATCGATTGCCAAACACTTGGACACCATATTAATGGCTGTTTTGCTCGTCCGATAGGGATAGAGACCGCCTGAAGTGTTGTCTTCAATGGAACCCACTTTCGAACTAATGTTAATCACAGATGTCTTTCGATTGGAGGCCGACACCTATTAATTAGGTTTCAAATCAATGAATCACTACTTCTCGCAAATTAGTGGCCATTCATTACTCATCGCAAAAGCCAATGGATATAAGGAATCGAAAAACTTTTGAACAAACCTTAAGTAAAGGTAACAGTGCTTTAGTCAGCATAAGAGGTGTGACTGTATTGACTTCGAAGTTGTCGATCATATCCTGAGGAGTGACACTATTCAGGTCTTTGTTGATCAGAATCCCCGCGTTATTGATAAGTGTGTCGACACCGTCTTCGCCCACAATCTGTCCGACCTGTGAAACAAAGCCTTCGTATTCGCTGTAGTTCTTTGTGTCCAACTTTAAGACATGAAGTGAAGTGTTGTTTGTCTTCAATTTGTCCAACTCTTCGTTGTTGGTCTGTCGGGACGTTGCGATCACATGTTTGGGCGGCGGGTTTAACGCCAACATCTGCCGCACAAACTCCAGACCAATGCCGCGATTGGCGCCAGTGATCAGAATTGATTGCAAACTCATTTCAATTCAGTTTTATTCAAATTATTATCAGAAGTGAAAAATGTGTTTAATTTGTATTAAATTTTACTCAAAATCAATGGAATGTCAGACAAACTGTTCATAAGATTACTGCAAACTATTGAGTCATAAAACACGTCTTAAAAATGAAACCCTATTTTCAAGGATTTCCCTTCAAATGGACGAAAGACTGACTGATTGGCCCACAATTCTATCAATTGAAGACAATTATATGAGTACTTTATGTATTACCTCTGTATGCACTCGAGAGTGCACTTGTTGTATATTACCTTGATCGATGCCATATTTTTGAATAATATTAAGATAAAGGATCTTGCCGCATATCCGAACAAAGTGTGCTCGAAAAGCACAAAGTAGTTTCAGAGTCTACTTCAAAAATGCCTTCAATTGGTAAAACCAAACTTACCTAGGTCAAACCATGTAACGGCAAGACCTCCAAAAGTTCAAAAAATGCAAAAACTCATAAACGTTAATAGATTGAAATAAGAAATCTTTTCAATGCACCTTAGTATTTACATAGATCAAATGATTAATAATTTTTTGCAAAATGTTGCAACTTCATCGTAAAAATTAGCTTTTAAACATATTAGTGTATAATTACTAGACCATACAATTTTAGTTATTTAACTATATTTACTGGTTAATACGATTAACCTTAGACTTGGTATATGTCCGAATCATATCATGAGGGTCTAATGATTTGCCGAAATTTATAAATAACTATTTTTAACTATTTGAAGAGTTGGCAATTATTTTACTTTTTTCACAATAATTGAATAAATTTAGCATAATTTGGGTAAATTTCCTAAATAAATAAAATTTATACACTAAAATAGGAACAAATACAATTAATCTCAATTTATAACTCATCAATAAGACAGGAGAGACGAATACTCAAAATACCAAAAATGACTATATTTTAGTGATTCTAATTTAATTATTCGTTTTAGAATGCCATTTTGACTAAAATGGAAGTAAAAATGACCGAACTTATAACGAGTGTCAAGTGAAACAAAAATGTTTAAAAAAATTGCGATTTTACCATTAATTAAGCAAGAATATAAATAACTATTTGACTAACTATTTGGCTTATTTTAAACAACTTTTATAGTGACTTTTTCACCTCCATAAAAAACTATTATTCTATCCACTAGTTATAAATATATTTGTATTCTAAAAATGATACGAAATAAAGTTTACGGTCGTATTGATAGCACCTGACCAGTGGCAACACCCACCATTTAATTTAAATTCATAATTGGCCTAAGTAACCCGATTTGAAATTGTGTAAAATAAGCATGGTTAACTAATTGAGAATTTGTAATGAAAAGAGGTCATAATAAAAGCAATAAAATAATAATGGTTTATATTGTTTAATGTTTTCCTGCAATTATTTGAGACATTCAAAGATGTGGTTAAACCTCATGAGTGGCGATCGAAGACTCGGTTCATTTGGAGAGGAAATGAACAGTAAGTGAGTAGAGAAGTGAATGGAAGTAATTTCCTCTGTGCAAGTTTGTCATCGCAAAGAGGCGGAGACCAGCCGGCAATCAATCACTGTTAGCGAGTAAAAAATCGATGCGATCTCTGCATAAAATATGCAGTTATACGCCCAGAGCTGGCCATACACTCAGTCCTCAGGTTTACACAAAAACATTTCTATTTGGAGATAACATTGCATTCAATAATGGATTTGGTTTTAAAGACAACTTTCAAAAAGTTTTGATACATTGAATGCTTAGTGAAAATATGAGTCGAGAGCCGAGTCTTACATAAATCCCACCTCTTATTAGTGTTGTGTCCAACACTCGTGTTTTTATTTTATTACTTCATTCCATAACATAATATTGATTTGTTTGACTTAATTCCGTCGATTCAATGATATATATTTGTGATTCAAATGTTAACATTTGTTTAAAGTATTTCGACTATAAATTGATAAAACGTTTTATACGATAATACAAATAATAATATGTTTGATAAAAGTCCACTAAAATGTCGCAAAACTTTACTCATTTAAATAATTAAATGTTAATTAAATTAATTTAAACTTTTCTAAAGTTTAATGACATTTGAAATTCAAATGTGAAAAATTGTAAACACATCGAGACTTAGCTCTGTCTGTGGATTGGACTCAAGTGCACCGGACTTGTGTCCGAACTGTCATCGATCAGAAATATTGATGGTTTGCCATAAATTGCACGTGGCATTCGACAACTGTTCTGATCTGTGACCCAAGCCAATTCCACACTCAGCACAGACCAAAGAATACACTTATGTTGATGTTTGTCCAAAAATGAGTGGTTTGTCTTCAGCTAATATATGAGTGTTTCCTCGTTTGACAACTTTATTAATGAATTCATTCATAAAGTCATTCATTGAATAATTAAATTCAATTCGTAGTAATTTTTTTGACAAAAATCTGAATCTCTTTTATCGTTCAATAATTCTCGAGATTATGTCTTACACTGGATTTCCTTGTCATCCGGCACAACTGTCAACTCAGGTAAGAATTGAATCACCCTTGTTCATTCTTACTCTCCAACCAAATGCTGATTAAAGCCAATTAGTATAAGTGTTGGTATTTTGTAAGATGATTGATTTTCTTAAATCAGTTTGACATATATAATTTTGTAGAGCCTTAAAAATTGTTCGTGAACAAAATACTTGCAGCTTAGTGTGTGAGCAATGCAAATTAAAGATTAAGATTACGCTTGTTAAGTCAATATTAGCCGAAAGGCAGAAATTTATTCAATAAATGCATATCGAGTTCAGCATTCGATCTGCTATTATAGCGATTTTAATAATTGGCACTCAATTGCAGACATATCTGTCGGCTAATTGTCATTTACCACAACTTTGTTTGTTTTGTGGCCATAGCTC
>JAQGCS010001814.1:0-12177 GCA_034702105.1 Fuscozetes fuscipes | reverse complement strand
GTGACAACAGGGAGGTTTTGGTTTCACAACAGGGAGAGATTTTTAACATTAGTGCTATGGGTGTTCCGCCAAATATGTTAAATGTTATACACAACAGAGAAATATAACAACACAGAGATTCACAACAGAGAGGTTACAGTGTATGAATAAAGTTGAATTTCTGTCGAACTATATAACTTAATAAGTTGGCAAAAAAGGGCAAAAAAGTGGACATGGCTATAGATAATTGTGTTAGAAAATTTTCTTTTTTATGCTGGTCAATAAAATATAGATGTATATAAATAGTAAAGGCCTGTTTGATTTACCCGTGCCCGAATCCGAGATTTTTTTGTAGGATCCGAATCAGATTCAGATCAGTTTCTAATTTGAATCAATTGTAATCCAATTGCAACTTGCAATTTAGACACTTTATTTACTATTTTCGGTCTCTCAGTCTAGACTTTATTTTACACTACATTTACGAAGTAAGAATGTAGTATATAGTTTTGTCGTTCTCCCCCACCCAACCACCAACCCTCTCCTGGAGATGAAAACTCCTAAAAAATGCTGTCCTTGTGAACTAATTGATCAAATGACCGATTTTCCGCTCTAAACCAGATTTGAAGTCAATTCAACTGTATTTGAGTTGATTTGTAGTAAATACTGCACTATTTTAACACCTATATAGAAAGAAAAACAAGATGATAATTTGCAAACTACAACTCTAACCTTCGTCTAGTACCAAAAGATAACTGCTCCCTTTCCCTTTTGCCAACACTAAAGTTTGGAAGTGAGGACATCCTTGGTTTCAGATGTTATTATTATTAGAAATTTTTCAAAACCTCTATTCAAATATGAGTCCGAGTGATACAAATGAATCGATTAAAAAGAATTACTTTATTTTAAAAATATTTAAATTGAATGATGAAAATCGATTCAATTTATAAAATATAAATACATTTATAAAACTATCGTTTTGTTCATCTTTTGGCGGAAATGCCGTGAAATTCAATGAACTGAACGATTGGCGGCGGAAAGAGTCCGCTGTAATCGATTCGGTGCTTTTTGATGGCTTTGGCAGACAAACACTTGAGACTGATCTTGGTATGTGTTTTTAGTAATATCTCTGCCACACCAGTCGTCGCCGATTCTAAAGGTGTCTGATCCTTGTCATTAACGGCATCCATATGTGCGCCGCTCTCTACCAGAGATGTAGTGATGGCGTGAAGGGTCAGGAAATCGCTGATAGGTTTTTGATATGCGACTATCAAATGCAACGGACTATTCCTGTGCTCATCGACTGCATTAACGTCAGCACCGCATTGGATCAACATTTTGGCGGTATTGGCACAGGGAAACCTATTCATAGAGTAAACAGTCACATTCCAATTGCTGCTCAATTGTTTGTGTAGGATGACATACTTGCACACATTCTTAGTGTAGAAGTCATCAATAGGTGTGTCCGCACTAACGCTTAAATGCAGAAGAGATGACCCATCTTTGGTTCTAAGCTGTAGTTTAACCAAACTATAAATGAGTTGACATAATTGGAACTCTTCCTCATGGGTTCGTAATTTCAAGATCTTTAAAACAAACAAAAAATGAGCGCTTTTGTCACAAAGAATTCAAAACTGACCTTAGTTACAATTACTATAAGATATAGTACAGTATGTAAGTTGTCGTCTAACTCTTCCTGAATGGCTTCTTTGGACACCTCTTCTGAGCACTGATCCAATGATTTTTTATTACGTTTTAATTCTTTAATCGAAGTTTCGATGACTTCTTTGAGTGAATCGAAGGGTAGATTGTGTCCAATGTTTATGATTTGACTGAAGACTTGTGCGAATCTCAACAAATCTTTTTTGATGGAAACGGAGTTAATTATTCTTAGTCTCAATGCGTGTAACCATAACTGAAGACACCGATCAAATCTGGCGGAGTCCGCATAAACAGCTCCTCTAAAAATGATTGGATGTGGCACTTCAGGGTTGTGCGCACCCAATATTCTCTCGCGAATGACCAGCGCTTCCATATGAAGGGCACAACTGTTGTTTTGTATACCAATTAATTGTTCTAATGTTTGGCACTCAACTTTGAAATCATAGGCAGCGATGGGTGGCACTAGTTTTTTAAGCACAGGGTTTTGAGGATCTCTATGGCGCGATCTCATCGCCCACTCCATGTAATAAAAGGCTTTCTCCAAATCATACATATCCTTATCGTTGGCATAAGAAGAACCCAATAGTTCTAAAGCCTCGACTTTTTCCAATTCAGAGCACAAATCAGTTGAAATGAAATATTCAACGATATGTGCCCTCGAAGTGGATGCGGCCGCCATTAAAGGTGTCATCCCGATCGAATTTTTTGAGATAATTGCCATATGAGACAAAAGAGCCTTAATGATAGATAAGTGACCATTCTCCGCAGCGAAGTGCAGAGCAGTGGCCCCACAGAGTGCTCTTGTGTTGGGGTCGGAACCCAACGATAATAAATACTCGACAACTTCTAAATGTCCCTTGTACGACGCTATCATAAGACACGTGTTATTGTATTTGTTGGACAAATGGATGTCTGCCTTGTGTTCCACTAAATACTTGACGATATCGAGGCGTCCATCAAAACAGGCCGCTCTCAGAGGTGTTGAATTGGTCTTGGTCGCGTGATTTATATTAGCTTTATGTTCGACAAGAGTTCGAACAACACTAAGATGTCCGCCACCGGCCGCACACCACAAAGCGGTCGCTCCCTCGATCAGATAACCATCAAATTGTGCCGAGCCTTCGATTTCGAGGTCAGGCGTGAACTTCATCAAGAGCATTTTAACTATATTTTCATGTCCATTCTTCGCTGCGATGATAAGCGGTGTGCACTTTATCTGTCCGTCGGTTACGGTTTCATTGATATATTGATTGGACTCTTCGGGCGACAAATTGTGCAGCAATTCATATAAAGTGACGTCCAGTCCATCTCTGGCCGACTCATATATCTTCCGCCCAATACGTGATTTCATATAACGCATAAATATGTGCTGAGATGGACCTCGTCTTCGGTAAAGCGAAAGACCATTGGCTTCAGAGTTATAATTGAATAATTGGACCAAATTGTCGTCGAAGGCGACCTCTCTCTGGCCGTCGAACTCCATATCATTTCAATTATATATACAATAAATATAAACAAAATGTCAAAAATTCACTCAAAAGTCAAACGAAATATAAATCGACACAAATTTGATGCAAACAATCGATTAAATAATTGGGAATTAAATCTCAAAACCATTTGTCCACTGAATTAATGGTAAACAAAGTGTGACGTCACTAACCCTTTGACTCTTATGTAATGATATTTGTGAATAGTTTTGGCATTTATTCTCAAACAATGACAAAATTAATCTTTCACATTGACAGAGTACAAGAAAAATTACCAATCTTATTAATCATTCTTGAAGTTTTAGCCTTATTTATGGGAAATTACACAAAATTTGAGTACCCTTGCCATTTTCAAGTAAATTACGATCGGGATATAAAAATTATTCACAAAGATAATTTTAATTATCTTTCATTTTAAATGAGAGGAAATTGCTTGCTGTTTATTCTACTCTAAAACTCTATATTTTGTAAACTCATTTGATTTTGGTAGGTTATTTTGATATCCTTAAAAATGCCTAGCTCAAAATGGATTAAAACAAAGAAAAAAGCTTTTATATGCTTTAATCATACAATATTAAACTATGGAATGGCCAGGAATATATTATGCTTATGGTGTACAAGATTAATATAACTCACTATATAGTGAGAAGCATTTTTAATTAAAAACAAGTAAAAACAATGTTTACTGACTCTTCTTTAAGTGTATTCCCTATTCTTAAGGCAAAATCACAAACAAAGGTATAGATAATGAGACTGATTGTTGGCATTCTATGTGTTATTCTGTGCTTTGAAATGGCACAAGTGGTCCAGTGCTGAGACCCCCAACTGGCAAAAGGTAGTCTAAACCACTGACTCACATTTATAGCTTTGACAGCCCAGGTCTGGCATTTGGGATAAATGGCGACTCAATCATTAACCTATACTTTGCTGAATATGAGACAAACAATTGAAAAAAATCTAAAATACAACAAAAGAATATCACTTAAAGTTCACAAACAGATTAATAATGAGTTTAATCCATTCATATCTCAAATCAATAAAAACAAATGAAAAAATTAATGGAAAGGGTATTAAGGGAGTGATGAGAGCGTAACAGAGTTTGTGTAAATTGTAAGCAAATGAATATGTTTTTGCAATGAATATATGTATCGTTGTTTGCGATCATTGATTAGTATTATTGAAGTCTCATTCAATTGCGTCTATTCTTACAATTTGTTCATTGATTTAGATATTTGTCGAGACTTTGAATCATTTAATTGGTTCGTCATTTTGTGACAAATTATTTACTCTTTTAGTGAAGACCTTATTTTGTTAGACATTTATTTATTAAGTGAATATTTATTTACAATTGAATTAATTTAAACAATAGGAGGAAGCGATGAATCGCTACTTATTTTGCTTTTGTTTATGACTTTAAGTTTGAATTGACTTTCGGTTGAATTGTTGTTCACATTAACCGAAAAAAGACTGATTTGAGTGAAGACTAAGTGTTGGATCTATTGATCGATTGGCCAAAGCTATGGCATGTCTTAACAAATTGAAGGCTGATATTAAGCGCTTAGAAAAGACATTCCCCAAAACTCACGACAGATTTCAAGTGATATCTGCGACCGTCGATGAAATCTCCTGTCGTTTCATTGCAAACAACGGAAAGAAATATGAAATTCACGCAAACATTACTGTAATTATCACTCAATGTTTGGATGTCTTTGTTTTCTAAACCATTTATTTGAAATTTATAGGAAACATATCCGTCTGTCCCTCCCGTTTGGTTCTCAGAGACTGAGGAACCGATTATTACAAATGTGGTCCAATCCCTAAGCAATACGAACGGCGCCGACAATCACTTATTGAGACAAATAAGGATTTTAGTCGAAGAGTTGTGTCGAATAAATAATATGCCACTCATTGCAGATATCGACAAATTGGACCAAATTAGGTGTTCAGACACACACGACGGACAGCCATTCATTTGTGAAGACATGATTCAAGAAAAACATTTATATTCTCCTTTAAGTCATAACTCAGTTCATCCGATTAGCGATGAAGAGGAGGACGAAGACGAAGATATGGCCGACGAAGACCTCCACATTGAAATGGAAGACGAGAATCACATTCAGGAAAAGAACAAAGATGAGGGCCTTTCCACCGAACACACGGCCACTTTAGAGCGATTGCGTCAGAACCAAAGGGACGGTTACCTCAAAGGCTCAGTTTCGGGTTCAGTTCAGGCAACTGACCGACTCATGAAAGAGTTAAAAGAAGTCTATCGATCGGAGAGTTTTAAAAGAGGAGTCTTTACCGTAGAGTTAGTTAATGACAGTCTGTATGAGTGGAACGTAAAACTTCTGGTCGTCGATCCCGACTCTCAACTCCATAATGACTTACAAGTTCTCAAAGAAAAAGAAGGCAAAGACTTCATTCTCCTCAATGTTTTGTTCAAAGAAGCCTTTCCCTTCGAACCTCCATTTGTCCGCGTCGTCCACCCGTCGATAACTGGCGGTTATGTTTTGGGAGGCGGTGCTATTTGTATGGAACTGCTCACCAAACAAGTAATATCTGAATTTGAATCTAATCATTAGCCTATGAATTGATATATATATGTTTGGTTTCAGGGGTGGAGCAGTGCCTACACTATTGAAGCCATTATTTTACAGATATCGGCCACTCTTGTCAAAGGAAAGGCTCGCATTCAGTTTGGAGGCAATAAAGTAATGAAACTTTTTATTTAATTTAATGAGTTTGATGTTATTTATTATTGTTTAGGGTCAGTACAGTTTAGCCCGCGCTCAGCAGTCCTTCAAATCTTTGGTACAAATCCATGAAAAGAACGGTGAGTTTTGAATGGTTTGATGAGAGAAGCAGTGACTCAATTGACTCAATTTATTTATTCAATGACTCAAAGGTTGGTTCACTCCTCCCAAAGAAGACGGTTAACAGATGTGTGACTTAAGAGTATTTTTGTGTATAATAGCAATGTATATATGAATACGTTTTAAACATTATTTGATTCGACTTAGCATTAGATAAGTACCGAACGCCTCATATATTCTGATCTAATCGTCTAAAAAAATAAAACCGAAATATATTAAGACATAAGTCATGCGAACTGTATATCTGATATACGAATGTAATCAAGAATTTGCTATTTTTTGTTCTGTAATTCCAAATGTTTCTATTTTAAACAAATATCTGATCCCGAACTCAGCCAAAGACAACGGGCTCTCAAACTATATTTTCTTCGCCAGAAATTCTTTTCGATTTTATAATTAATTATTGAATTTATTGAACTCTCATAGCATTCCTCCAAAATTTAAATATCAAATCAATTGTAAATCATTTGCGAAATAAAAAGTAAATGCATTTGTTTTGTGTGCCACTAATTCATCATTTATTACAATCATTACAACTATTTTACAAAAGTATTTAAATAGAGTTCACACAAAACAATTCGGCTCCAAATCACTCAACAAATCCGTTTCTCAGAAATGAGATGTTCGATAACGAATTGGTCCTCTTCTTCCTTGTCTTCCTGTTTCCCCTCACCTTTAGTTTTCGGTTTCATGAGTTCCTCTCTTTCTTTTTCTCTATTTTCTAAAGCTTTTATGTAAACGGGAGGAGGGATTGGTAACCAACCGGCCATTCCTTCATCAATAAGAGAAAATGTAGACAATTGTCAAATAAATGAATAAGTAATAAATGGATCGAAAAAATTAAAGTTTGATAATAAGCCACAAATTAATCAATAGATGGAATCCGATTACAGAATCATTTAGAAAAAGAGAAGTATCTCTTCTAACACAATATTCTGATTCTTATTTTTAAAGATCTGGAGTATATATAACTTCATTCAATTTAATCAAATTAACAAAACATAACAATAGAAAGGCTGTCATTTATTCAATTAAAATGTTCTTAAATCAAAATACTAACTAGCCTTTCAATCTGGTACCTTCAGTTCTAGAGTTACCCTCCAAAGTTCAACCCGCGGAGAGTTTTGAAAGATTAAGGATTTAACTTTTGAAGTGTGGGAGTGATGACTCATCACTGATGAGGGTAGCCCTACAAAAATAAAAACCCGCAAACTATGGAAACTGTAACACACAATTAAAAAAAACCTCAAATACCTAGCCTAGCCAACGGTTCTCCTGGGCTAGCTCTTGCAAACAATGGATCTAATTTAAGGTCAGAAATTGTTAATCATTTACTTTTTAATTAGATGTAACTCTGATTTGTATCAATATGTAATAGCTCATTTATTTTTCTTTCAAATTGGTTTCTATCATTAGTTTACTCAGTTGAAGATCTGGCGGGCTTGGAGGGTTTTTCTGGAGGGTAACCCGCGCGGACCTAGGGCGTGATTGGGTTTAGAAATTGAGGAGGCGGGTGGGATTGGCTTTTACTTTTGATAACTTTTGAAAGACAAATACTAACCCAACACATTTTGAGCGCCATTACTAAATTTAGCACCCTTTCCCATCCAGAACGATAGTCGTTTGAGGTCAACGCAAGCAATTATTTCATTATTTTCATTTGGAATCGGGTCAACATTACCGAGTACCTCATCGGGCAATAGATTAGGTCTTCTTCGAGTGGGAAGTGCTCCCAATTGATAAAATGGTCGATTTTTGCAGCCCATTCGGATCAGACGAATACTAAACCCACTTTTGTGGGGCCAAACCATCGCTCAAAATATAACTTCAAATAAATGTCGACTCAAACCAAAAGTGATGAACAAATTTTGAATTGTGGCCGAAGAGACACAAATTGATGTCTGCAGCAAATGAATGCCTGAACTTATTGTTTATGATTTCTATGACAACATTGAACTTAGTTTTAAAGCTTTCAATTCAGAGATTTTTCTCTCCTTTAATATTACATTGAATTCAATACAAGTAATGATAAAACACTTTGACTTCACTTTGATTTCTTCATAATTGTCGCCCAAATTAACATCAAATAGGATTCAAAATCCATTCAATTGATTAACTTTTTTCAATTGATTTGAAGACAAAATTAAAGGTTTGAACCAATCGTTACTTTTTTAGATCAATTTTTGGGAAAATATTTTATATATTTGTCATTAATTCACAACTCGTTTCAAAAACTATTGATTTTACAAATATTCTGATAGTATTCTCAATTATTGCTGTAATTATTTGCTGAAATTTAAGGCCCTGAGCCAATTTGCATGCTGGAAAACTTAGCTTCTATTTGATTAAAGTTGATTTGTAAGCAAAGGATTGCATTTTATATTCAAATTTGTTGACATTTTCTTAGTTTATGAGTGGATTTTATGATGTTTTCCCCATTTTTTGTCTAATAATTGCCGAAAATTGAAATTGGTTTGGGATCTAAATGTGATTAAGTGTTGTAATCGAGTCATTTGTTTTGTGTTAATGACATTCAATAGTAATTCAGTTATGATTTCAATGAATGTAATGCAAAGTGAATGGAAGCGAAGGGAAGAGAAGACGTACTAAATATTGGCCCCATTTAGGCATTCAATAGAGTTTTGTCTTTTATATATTCACTTATAATTGAATTGTTATTAAAATTAATTTTTATACAATTAATTGAAGTGAAAAAGGGATAAAAATTGATTTGAATGAGTGATTGAGTGGAGTTGTGGTGAGTCGTCGGTCGAGAGTCCGTTAAAAGCAATTGTTTGACGCGATTCACAAATTGAAAGCCAATGAGCAGAAAATCATAACTTATTTAATTAATAGGAGCATAGATTGAAAACTAGTTGAGCTTAGTATCTGATTTACCATTCATTAACTTAAGGTATTGTAAACTATTCCCTTATGTCTGTCCCAATCGTTGTGAAAGCCTTTCCACTACTTTAAAACTGTGAGAAATTAGTAAATTTGGGTCTTATTCAAGATTATTATTGGTTTGTAATAGCATTCAATTACTGTTATAATTGGTATTCAATTGACTCCACTCTGAATTGGAGTCAAATAAGTAATGAATTGATTTTTAGTGTGATTTGGATCTCATTTATTCTTTGATTTATTGCAAACTTATATTTGAAGCCATTAATGAGAATATAATTCGAACTCTTGAGGGCCTATAAAATGCCAAACAATTAGTGTCTGAACTAATAATAACTTTGATTTTATTCGATGTAATGACCCATTTGTTAACTTTTGGTCTCTATTTCTCCACATTTAATGTGTTTTCGTTGAAATTTTTCATAAATAATTGAATGTTATTATCTCTTATTCAATGGTAAGGATATATCGATCGTCTCGTTTGCGGCGCTTATATTGTCTATCAGTTGATTCCATACCATTTCAAGTCAATAACAAATCCAGATCTCAAACACCAATTGTAAATCATTTCACTTCTTATCGATTATTGAAATTAATTTTCGATTCAAATCCATTTCAAATGAACTTTAGATAAGTTTTTATGCAAAATGGAAAATGAGTCAAAAGAAGGCAACATATCTGATGGCACTTCACTTCTCGCCAATCAGAATATGATTGTGTCTCATAAACGCCAGAAGAAACCTCCTGCGCCTCCAGTCCTCCAACGCATTCGACCAATTAGTAAACGAAAGGTTAGTTTTCTGTCATTTTATTATTTTGGAGATTTGTTTTACTTATAAAAACTCAAATTTGAACAGAAATTCAAAAAGTCTTTGGGACCGGACTTCTTAGAGCCGGCAGAACTGGGAATGCAATACTTGCGCGACACATATGAACCAAAGTGTGATATTTGTTCGCTGACTATGTTTTCATCGTCGACATCACTGTATGTCTCGGAAGAACTCTTGCACTGCAATAACTGTGACGCTAAAGGTTTGACACTTCACTCATTTGGTTCAATAGTTTTAATACTAAATTTAATTGAAAGCTCATCCAAGTTGTGTCAATCTTAACGAAGAGGTCGCCCATAAAACTCAATGGCAGTGCCATAACTGTAAAACCTGTTCCGTCTGTCGCCGAAATGAGTCAAATGTAATGTCGAAAAATTAATGAATTAGTGATTGAATGAATGTTTTGTTTAGGAATATCTTATAATATGCATCACTTGTAGTAAAGGCTTTCACGTCAAATGCCATTCGACTCAAATTGTGGACAGACCTAAAGGTAACACTCAGTGATAAATGAAATAAAAAACAGATAATTTGTTTGATTAGGGCACTGGTATTGTCAAAACTGCTGCACCAAAAGACCCGTTCATTCATCTGAAGTGACAAATGGAGTGAATGAGAAAAAGACTGTCTATTCATCGGAAGAATCGTCACAATCAGAAGACAATGAATCAGAACCTGTGCCTAAAATCGAAAAAAGTTTTAAACTCATTTTGGAGACTCAGTCCAACAAAGAAGAAGAGGTCAAAATTGAAATCTCTTCGGATGAGCCCAAAAACGAACACAACACAACTAAAGAAGTGAATGACGACTCTTCTGACCACAATTCAAAAGAGTGTTTTCCAATTATTAAACACATATCTAATGGAATCGATTCTATCAAAGAGGAGGCGATCGAAGAGAAACCCAATATAGAAGAGATTAAAAATGAGAACGACTTAATCAGGTATTGCCTCGATTCAAATTTTATTACTTTCAATTAAATTAATGATCAGTCAAAATAGTGACACCAATCAAAGCACTACATTAACAGTAAGTCCCCAAAAGTGGACCGTCGAGGAAGTTGAGGCATTCATACGCGAAGCCGGCTATCCTTCAGAATCACTTATTTTCAAAGATCAGGAAATTGACGGCAGATCTCTTCTGCTTTTAAGACGAAATGATGTCCTGACAGGTCTTTCTCTCAAATTAGGGCCTGCACTCAAAATCTACAATCACATATCCCGACTTCAAGGCCGGGAGTCAAGCGATCAGCCAAATAATTGTTAGTCTTTCCCATAAGTAGTTTTGGTTTACAAAAATTGTTGGCTTTGAAAACAACTCATTTGAATTCATTTGCAAAACAACTCATTATTCAAATTTAGTCTAATTTATTAGTTTTTGTTGAATAATAAGACTTAAATGTGTTTAATAAGACATTCGCCACTTTTCTCGATGAGTACAATTTTGTTGATTTAACGCAATTATAAATTTAGTTTTAAATTAATTTTATTATATTTTGTTTTATTATTTTTTAATGAAAACATGAATTATTTGAAGTACTCTCTCGACGTATATATAATTATTTGAAGAATTATTTAATCGAAACTTATATAACATTTCATTATTTGAGACAATTATTACCTTTCATTACAAATAATTACTTTTCTTCAAATTGAAATATATTTGAAGTTATATTTTTGACAAAATTAAACACAATTTGTATAGAAATTGATTTAAAATTTTATTCGAAATAAATTATTCTTTAATTAAATATTTGTCTCTTTTGTCGGTTAAGAAAATATTAATTCAAATTAAAGTTGTAATCAATTTGTCATCGATTGATATTTTGGTTAAAAAAAACTCTACAAAACTACTCACAATTAATTGTACTTGATTATTGCTCATTTAAAAAAGCGCATTTAATATTAATATTTAGTTCAATCTCTTGAATGAAACAACTTAAGTGTGAAACCAGAGCCAACTTGATACTATAGTTGAGTATTGCCTGGCCCATTGATAGAAAAGGTTAATTTATAAGGTGAAACTGTACGGCAGGGTTGCCCAAGGGGGTATTTCTACTGGGGTATGAAGGGATGCTCAAATAAAAAAATAATTTTACCGAACTCTGGACATCAAATAAGTGACCAAAGATTTTTCGAAAATCTAGGGGGGGTCAAAACTCCTCGGATTTGAATGACAATTTTTCGAATTTTCGGAAATTTAGGGGAGGTCCTAAAAATGTGTTCACCGAAAAATCATTTTAGAGGTCATTTGAGAGATCATAGGGGTTATCTAAGTTGATTTTGGGACAAATAAAAAATACCCCCTTGGGCATCCCTGCTGTAAGGAGTACTTGTATAGTCTGGGGAAAACTCAAAGTAGACATGGCAAAAGTACAATAAAACCATTTACTGGAAATCAAAATTGAGATCTCATTTTCAATTTTCTTTTATTTGTTTACTTTTG
>JAQGCS010001813.1:0-12180 GCA_034702105.1 Fuscozetes fuscipes | reverse complement strand
AATTAAATTTCTTGTAAAAATAGAATCGCAAAAGAACTTAAGCTTTACTTCTATATAAAAACAGGTCGATTTAAAAAAAACTTTAAGGTTCAATATTGTCATAGGATATATTAATATGATTGACTTGATAATAATTTAATATTCAAATTAATTCATTTGTGGAATATTTTTAATAAATTATTTATTTATAAATCATATTAAAGGCGACGAAGAAGTGTTTCTTTTGTGTGAAAAAGTCAACAAAAAAGAAATCAAAATAAGGTTTTTTGAAACCGATAGTGAAGGGAATCAACTCTGGGAAGCATTCGGTAATTTCACTGAAGCTGATGTTCACCACCAGGTATACATTTATATTGACTGTAAACAAGGGAATTAACTAACTTATGGTGTGCAAAGGTGGCCATTGTCTTTCGAACGCCTCCATACAGAGATCCAAATATTGAACAATCAGTTCAGGTATATTTACAACTATTCCGTCCCAGAGATGGTGAATATAGTGAGCCCCGTCCTTTCACTTACAAACCCAAAGAAAACGATTTGGAAGGAATTGAGAGGAAAAGAAGAAAAATAAGCCATTCCTACACAACTATTGGAGATATTGGTGGCAACAGTGGAAACACTGGTTTTGTGAGCCATTCATTCCAAAATCTGTCCGATTCTTCAGACAATACTCAGAGCACAAGAGATAACAACAATAATAACATTGGATATTATGGTACTATCATTACAGTTAACGACAAACTGTGGTAAGAATAAGACAAATGTCAATCATATTGTTTGCATGGAATAGCGTGCAAACAATATGATTGACATTTGTCTTATTCTTACCACAGTTTGTCGTTAACTGTACAAATATTGAAAAAACTATTAATCAATGATCTGATTGTTAGGTCACAGCAATTGTTTGAACGGATATTCCAAACGTAAGACTTGTTTACAAAATAAATCAAATAATTTGAATCGAAATCATGGCTCAAATCGAAAGAAAGTGAATCTCACAGAAAACTCAAATATAGTTTTACTCTACTCTTAGAAACAATTGTTTCACTCAATTAGTTACTCAATTGACTGTTTTTTACTCGTTTTAATTTCAATTAATCCAATTATGTTTTTATTATTCATTGACTTTTTCGTTTTTATTTATATTTATTTTTTATATCGTTTTTGAAATGTTTTCTGAAATATTGAACAAATAATTTTTGATATTTTATTATTAAATAAGTTATAAATTGAAATACATGTGTTTGGAGTGGTTTTAGTTATTCGAAAAATAAATATACCCGAGATGTGCAAGATGCCAACAAGCTCAACAAGTTTGACACCATTTTCTACAAAAACAATTGGAAAATAGAGGAACTATCCAGAGTAAGGGGAGAGGGAGGGAGAGAGAGAGAAAGAGATTCAGGTTGTTTAAATGTATAGCCTTGCACATATATTGATAGAATTATTTTATGCGAATAAAAGAATTGGTCAAAAAATGTTTTTTCAATACACAAAAGTGACACAAATTAATGATAATTACTGAAGATTTCCATAACTTTCATATCAATCAAAAAATATGATTTTTGCGAATATTTTGAACGAAATTTAGATTACAATACATTCTATTGTCGATCACTTATAATACACGTCTTATATGTGTCGTTAATATACAATATTTATATATATTTTAAGAGATAATCAAAACGTAAATCTATTTGTAGTAACGATAATATCGAATAAATTAATAGCCATTAAAGTGGTCTCAAATTAAATAACGAATTAATGATTAGCTTATGTTATAATCAGATATAAGAGACAAAAGACATACAATTATTAGAATGAATAAATTCAATCAAAAAGTAAATCACCGGTTAATTAATTAAATGAAGATTCGCTCAATTACTCCAATCTATTGGTTAAATGCTTTTTAAATGTTTTGGCCGATATTTGAGTAAATCATTTGATATACTGAGTCATATAATACCAATATATAACTCTTATATAACATCTCTCTATAGTATAGAGAACCCGATTGTAAAGAATTTAAGCACCACTTGAATTAAATTTTGAATTTTTGAACAAATTCAGAAAAAATGCATTAATTGTTGAAATGTTTTGATGTTTCACAACAAACAATTGTTTTCCGGAAGAATTCAATTTTGAATTCAAGCGTTACTTAATATTCAGAACAATATTAGAAATTATAATTAAATTATTATATGATTACAAATGACATCAAATGTTTGACAATAAAAGTGAGCAAAAGTTGTTTGCTTTCAAACAATTTTATAACAAAATTATTTGTGATTCGTGTTTAGACACCAGAGCTTCCAATAAACGCAGTTTTCCTTTCGTGTGCTGTCAGACAAACAAAATATTAATATATTTGTACTCATTTTGAGGTCAATTTTAATAATTATATAGAATTGGAATAATTGTGACAAACCTTATAATTGGTATAAACTGATCCCATATTGATTTTATCTTCTTTTTCGACTTTCCTTCCCATAAGTTTGAAGAATTCATTTTCGAAGTCTCTGAGAACAGTTCGTAAATTCTTTTTTTGAAGTTTGGTTTCAACCAAGAGTTGGTTGAGTTCTGATAACGACATTTCATGTAAATTATTGCACTGAAAAGTTTTCGACTCTTTGACACTTGTTTTTGAACTGATTGGACTCGTAATCAAATCATTGTCTTCGAGAGCACCAACGACTGTATCACTATTGGTTTGAGCGCTGGTATTGCCCTCACTTTTCGAATGGGAGGGAGAAGTGAAGTCCATCGCAATGTGTTCTAAAATAGGCTGCAATTCTACTGAATCTTTGCTGCCGTGTTTTGGAGGCAATTGTTTGGCGACCAATCGCTTCACAATTCGATATCTGAACAGATTTTATTCAATTTTATGTTAAATTAAAAATAATTATAGACTCACCGATCATAAAGAGGGCGCACAATATCGCGTTCAGCTTTAGTTGTGGGCCGACCATAAAGAGCTTCAAAGCGAAGTAAAGACTTTTGAAGGGTGAGTTTTTCTTCGACGATCTCATCCGAAGTCATTTGGTCGAGAATTTCGGGCCGATTCGCTATTTTACGCCTTTCTTCGATATTTCTCTCCATTTCTTTAATGGTTTCGCTTATATTAATCAAAGATTTATTGCAATTAAATTCTTTAGTTTGGTTTGGAATTAGATTCTGTTTGTCAATCACTTCCATATAGAAGTCATCTTTGAATTCTTTGAGATCTTTTTTAAGTTTATTCATATCAATAATATAGGCCCTGATGTCGGGGGAACTCATCTTCTGTTCGAGTGAGGGTCGAAACCCATTTTCTTTTTCGAAGTCGTGTTCGAAGTGTTTGATTTTGCGTTTAATCGCTTGGATTTTCTTAGTTATAGATCTGATACTTATGTTTGTTGTCTCCAAATGTTTGGTGTCTCTTATGGGAGGCGCAAACATTTGCATTTGTTCGACGGGTGGAGTCGGGGGTATAGTTGGGTCCAAATGAATGGTGCGATTACTCAAATAAGATCTGTAAGCACTGGGAGAAAGCGGTGCCTCATATGAAACCGCTTTCTTCAGAAATTGTGAGACACCATTCGACGGGCTGTTAGCTGTGTTTGAGTGATCCACTGTACCACACATTTCGCTCTCATGCGAAGTTCGGGGCCAACTATACCTGTGCTCAGACAGAATCGGTTCATTTGCTTCAGAATTCTGATACATATTCTTGAAGTCCAAGTGAGGGATCTTTTCCTTCAAATCCCAATTCATTATATTTTTGTCGTTATTATTAACATTTTCAGAGGGAGTTATCTCTACTAATGGTTTGAAATTTCTTTCTTCGTTCACTTGAGAGGACTGACAGGTCTTAAATGAAATGCTATTTTGGTTTTCGTTTTGATGGATATTCTCTTTAGAATCGAAATTTTGGTTCAAATCTGTTTCGATATGTATTTCTTCGCTCAAAGACTTTTGTTTGACTAAAATGTTATGTTTTTGTTCGATATTCTCTTTGAACTTATCATAACTCTCATAACTTTGACCAAATTCTTCTGATTGTTGACAGTTGTGATGATCTTCTCGGAGTCTTTGGCTCTCCAACTCTCGGCGTTTGGCTTCGGGTGGGTGTGGACTCGAAGTGTTCCGGAAATTCAAATTTTCGAATTTGTTGACTGCAGTTATGAACGCAGTGTTTAAGACGTTCTCATCACTACTACAGCGACGAATGTCTTTGTCATTGGAATCCAGAAGTGTTTCCTCTGAGTTAGAACGTAATGGCGGAGAATTGGACAAACATTTCGATTCTTTGCGTTTACGGCTCTCTTTTTCTGGAGTCGTATTCTGTAAAAGAAGAGCTGGAATTTCGGACTGCAGTTGATTTCCAGTTGAGTCAGTCAAAGAAGGGTTGACATCCATATCAGGAATCTCTACTGTGAGCGGACACATCGATTGATAATTAGTTTCGGCCGAATCGACGTTAAATATTTGATCAAAATTAGTGATGAAAAGGGAAACCACTTCATTAGCTATGGATTGGTCGCGAAGACCCTTATAGTTGTCAACACTAACTCTGAATATGTTGGGCGCGAATACTATGCCTTCAAATGACAAATAATTTTAATTCAAAAAAATTGAGAAATAATTAACAAAATCAGACCTAAATTGGCGGAAGTCATGCGATTCTCTTTCTGTAGTGCTATTCGCGTAAGAAATGTCGACAAATATTTCAGAGTATAATAGTTTTCGTCGGGAAGTCTTGAGACCAGACTTCGGAGGTTATGAACACACGTCTGTTTATCGTTCTCATAGTCTTTATAGTAAAAAAAGTTAAATTAATTCAAATAATGATATAATTTATACAAACATATGATTCACAAATTTCTAACGAATGATTAATTTTGAGGCATTTGTTTATTTGTGGCTCAAAATGCAGTTACTCTTCTTTATATTAACTTAAAAAACATCTTCGATAATCAAAAATGGAATAAGCTCCAATAAGATCCAGATCATTTTACTGCAATGATTCATCGTTTTGAATGAAATGCTATTCGTCTCTAATGCAGTCCTCAATAATTTCAACTCAAATGTAGTGATAATGAAAGAGATTAAAATCCTTTAAATAAACATAATTTGAAACCTATTTTTAAATAACCAAATGTATGGCCAGTCTTAAAATGACGGTTCATTTCAGTATAAAAACAGTGAATCAATTGGCAATCAAACGAAAAACTGATATACGAATCGACTTTTTTAAAGTTCTGATAAAACTGATAACAAACGAACACTTGAAAGAGTTAAAAATACTAGTTACTTTTGATAGCTTCTAGAAAGAGAGATGTGTCGGGAATGAGTGGTTGTGGCAGTTCCCGCAGAAATAATTTCAATAGAGCCGAAGCTGAAGCGATGTCGCCCTCAGTTTCAAGGTTTGCGTCACCGCTTGTATCGAACGAATGTTTCAATTTGTCGATCATTTTTGCGTTACCACTGATCCGAAAGAGGCCCTCCTGTAAGAGTCCGCCCGAATCCTCAATGAAGTGACACAAACGAGTGACGACAAAAGGAATGAAGGGGTCTTCAGCGGTGTTAGCACTGGAATGCGATAATATGTCGAGAGACACACCGAACACTTTAGACTCGGACTGAGATATTTGAGTCATCGGTTTCTGTCGATCAGTTGGTTTTCGTCGCAAAAGTGGAGACGACAAGAGTTTCCGCATCCGATCGATGCGACTCTCGTGAGCGCACACATCCAAACTCTGTCCGTAAGAAATGAAGCTATAATTAGATCATTTAAAACGACAAAAGTCTACCTTTGAATTATTTGAGTGAAGAGTTTCGTCAGAACCGCTTTGTTCTGAATATGTGACGTCTATAGAGGCAGAGGTTCTTCTCATTCGAGCCTTCATTTTAGGGATTGATTTTCATTCTATTGCCGACAATTAATTTGATGACAAAATATTTAAACAATTTCTATAATTACTGTTAAAATATTCTAAATTTTTGTCGATTTTTAGGAAATATTCACATTTAGAAAAAATTTAACAAAAAATATTGTTTTGAAGACAATTAAGTTTTGAAGAATTAATCAATATTTTAGTCGAAAAGATTGAGGTCCCGGTCGACAAACATAATTGAATTCACGGCTGTTTTAATGATCGACAGGAGACAATCCTCAGTGACAACATTCGTCAGTAACTGCACACTCCCTTCACGGATGCGGTCAACCTCTGGATTTGCTTCTGAGCCTCAGAAGTCAATATTCATCCGATCAGACGTTCAGCACTTTTTAAGTAAACAAATGATATATTTTGAGTCAAATTTCACAATACATTAATTGGTTTTTATATACTTAAACACTAATTGA
This sequence comes from Fuscozetes fuscipes, assembly GCA_034702105.1. Classification (NCBI taxonomy): domain Eukaryota; kingdom Metazoa; phylum Arthropoda; class Arachnida; order Sarcoptiformes; family Ceratozetidae; genus Fuscozetes; species Fuscozetes fuscipes. The sequence continues at coordinate 5,834 of JAQGCS010001813.1, read as the reverse complement.
TTGTTAGATTAATGTTTAGCTTAAAATAAAAAAAATCAGTTTAAATGAGCATAAAAGAGCCCAGAATAATGAGCAGAATATAAAATTTTGTTATGCATTGAAGCGAACAAAATGTGTGATTGTTTGTCAAAATATTCTTGTCTTCATACAACCCATTAGATTATTATTTATTGATTTCTCATCAAATAATTGACACATATTTTCAAATTATGATGAATTGAATGCTTGCTTCGAAAAATTATGAAACTATTCGTGTAATTCTTGGCTCGAATGAGTAAATTCTTCAACTCTTTCTAAATTTAGTTCTTTGGCTGAGATTTAGCGATAAAAATAACATTTTTTAGATGTATAGTAGTTATTGACTAATCGCTTAATGATTTCACAAATTTAATGTTATCTAAGATCAAACTCATCAGACATTAGAAACAAATTTCATATCATTTTCATCACAATATATGCATTAAATTTAAAACCCTTAATATTCGCATAAATTAAAGAAATTCTCGATTTTTAATAAACAATGAACGCAAATATTTATCTATTTTTTCCTTTTTCAGGTAAAACTGAATTTTTCATAAAAGGAGAGAATTAACTCAAAGAAAACAATTGAATGAAGAATTAGTTTATTTTGAGAGATATCTTGCATTTAATTCAAAGTAATTCTTCGTAAATATGAACTTCGAGAATGAAGTAAATAAATAGACAAATGATTACAATTAGGAGAAAATCAATAAAAACTCAACACATTTATCATATTTGACATCTAATAACATCTAAACACATCCCAAACATACCAAAGAATAACACAAAAATATGGCCAATACTTAAACTGAGGCTAATTTTATGGTGTATTCTACTTATAGACAGCAAAGATTACGACAATTTAAATGTCAAACAAAGTAATATTGAATGCATTATATCATTAAAAGACTTAAATAAAAGTAATTTTGTCGGAAAATCGATTTATTTTTATTTAAATCTCATTACGAGTCAAACAAATACAGTCGAACCTGGTTATATCCCACTCTTTATAATCCTTCCCTGGTTATGTTCCCTTAATTGTTCAAGTCACACTCATTGAAAATAATGTTAAAGTAACCTTGCTATAATCCCTAACACGTTATAATGATGAGCTGAGCCGATGATTATATTTGGGTTTGACTGTAATCGATTAATTAGTAGTAAAAGTGATTTAGTGGCGAACAGTGAGTGAAGTCACGTATCATTAGATTTATTATAATTAGTGTTGAGATAAGACATAAGTATTGATAACATAACGCAATAAAAGCAATGTTTTAATCAATCGATGAATTGTCGTTTAGTTTTGACAAACACTCAAACATTTGAATCAAACACAGAAAAGGTATTCAAAACATGCCATCGATTACCTCTTTTGGTGATATTTTGTGAATATTAGTCTCAAAACGCTTTCAAATCACATCAAATCGTTTAACTCTAAGATTAATATTATTATTATTATTACAATTGAAATATTACTGAAAACAAGTATTAGAGCGCATGCTTTCGATTACATCAGAGATGGCCAGACCTGCCTGTGCTGTCACTAAATTCTTTTGATGATTCCTTCCCAACAAAATCCTATTATTACTCTGTTTTGCCACTTGGCACTATTCTTAATTTAATTTGAGAGAATGATATTGAAGATATTTTAACATTTTTTGTCATCTATTGTGTCTATAATATGAGCTGATTATAATGATCTTGAATACTTAGTATGTTCACCATTGATCTCTTCTTTTCATGTACTTCACTATTACGTCATTAAAACTGATGCAAAACATGGCCTAACTTTAGAAACGATGGCTATCCTGTAGAGCACAGCTATTTTTGGGAAAAGTCACTTTTACACAAACCTCTAATTATAAGGCCATCACTCATATCATATGACTTTCATTCATATATTCGTTAAAAATATATTTTCAAATAAAAATCACTTCGAGACAAAATATATTCGTATTATTTTGTCAATTTATACAAACAATTGATACAAACATCCATTTATTCGTCAACAGGTGTTGCCATCAGTACTACATTCAGTATAACCTATCAATTTTTTTGGGCTTTATCTCCCATATTCTAATAAATAACCTTTCATCAACTCATTTGTCATATTTATCATCCTGTTTTAATTATTGTCAAATGAATTTAACTTGACTCATTTAGTTTGGAAAGTCTCAACAAGAAGATTCTTTCCTATCACTTATACTTTGCCCAAAATTTTATTACTTGATGTTTGTGCGGAGCAGTGAAGGACAAAAACACACAGAGAGTGTAAAATTTGTTCATAACAAAATCATACTTGACAATTATTGACATTTCATTCAGTTTGTATGCAATCATATAAAGAGACGGAATCATTAGGGATTAGCTGAAGTCAATCAATCAGAATCTTTGGTGTTCTTAATATAAAAGCAGCAAGATTTATATACGAGGGCTTTTATATAGTTTTTTTATAATGGTAATTATAATGAACTCTGGAAAATTGGCCTCATATAAACTCCAGTGAATCAGACAATTATAGGTTTCTATGGATACATAAGTGAAAAACACAAATAAATATTAATGGATCGAAACCACGGACTCAATGAGTTTTCTTTTCCCAAATCGCAAAACACTTACAAATATTAACTTTAATTCAAATATTTTCAAATGAATTCTTCCAAATATTCGAGTATTCAATGAGTTCTTCAATTTGGAGCATAAATTCTGATCGATCTTCCAGTTCGTTGTCGTGGGAGGAAGTAATTCATCCAAAAGTAGACTAAGAATAAAACAAATTCTCTTTCAGGAAAACGACGAGTCATCAGAAAATTATTTACAAAATCTGTTCGAAATAATCGATAGAATTGTCTTTTCTGACCAACAAATCCCTGAAGACTTTCCGAGTGATTTATCGGAAGAGTGTTTGATTTGGAAACAAAAATTCGTTCAAAAATTTGATAAGTATTTGAATTTATTTGAAATGCGATTGATTTTCGTGTTTCACTCGTTGTGTGATTTTAGAGTCGGCTCAAGAAATGACGAGAAAAAACCAATGAAATTGAAATCATTATCTGCTTCTAAGGTCTGTTTGCGCACAGATTTCTCCCCAAAACTTATTATCAATCGAATTACTGAACAGACGGAACAAATTAACGTCAATTATGGTTCACATATCAGAAGTCAATCTGAAAGGAGATCTTCAAAAACAAGATTCGATTCAATCCCTAATAAATTAAATAATAGAAGAGATATATGTTTGGCTACGGATCGACTTCTAACAAATCAGAAGCCATTAATACTTCCGCCGTTAGTCAATGTCAGTCATATCAGACGCAATCAAAGCCAAACAAATATCAAATCAAACGTTTCAAAAGTGCCAAACATTACTCAAAGTAAGATTTTTCACAACATTTGGATATTAATTTGTCTCAGCTTTCGATAGACATGAGTTCACTCATTTAATTAGAATATAAATCATGTTCCAGAATAAAGTTTGGACCTAATCCCTATTCTGGTAGAATATTCTTCAAATTATGTTTTAATAAACATAGTCATTTATAATTATTTATATTTTAAAATAATGAGAGAGTAAACAAATTATTGAACTTTTTATCAATATATTGACCAAAAGACAGGTATATGAAAAACTGATATCCATAGCAATGTATCACCTTTTATACCATTACAGTGCGCACATCCTTTCCAAAACCGGCTCCAGTTTTATCATTAGAGCATCTCTTGAAACAATCGAAAAGTTCTTTGATTGAGGAAAACGGAACCAAATTTCCTATTGTTCTGCACTCTAATAATTACGACAAAAATCAACAGAAAGCCAATGACGTGAACCGTCGATCAGCTCTTCCTTTCATTCATAAATAGCCATCAATTCTGTGACCATTCTGTGCCTTATTTACTAAAATTGGTTCAAACTTTTCAAATCGAATAAAAATTAGATTTAAATATTGTTAAGCCATTTGTCTCAATTCATATACAGTCTGATCTCGGTTTAAAAGACTGCGATTTAAGAGAATTTCGATATAAGAGACAGAATTGTGAAGCACCAACCGGTCCTATGTCCTATATCATGTTAAAGTAATTCGATATAAGGGAAATTCGATTTTAGTGATTAATTTTAGCCACACCAAGGAGTCTCTTAAACTGAGATCAGACTGTAATAATAAACTTGAACTTTTAATATTAATCAACAAAACTGTGTTAAACTAAAAAACTTGATAGATCACTTACGAAAAAAATTTCTTAGGATATTGAATTATTAATGTGATTGGATATGAATCAAGTCATTCGTAAAAATACATCAGAATTCAGAGTTAAAGAGAGAGAAAGTTGTCGCAAATTACCTGCGATAGGGGTTTGGAGGGAAACCAGTTCTTGAATGGGGGCTGACTCTTGCCCAATACAAACTTGTTTTGGCGACAAAATTAATACTATTAGAACGCGATTAGAATTGAGTTTGGATTTGTTGAGTCTTCCCATTGGATAAGTGTTGACATCACGTCAATTGACTTCGAATAATGTCTTCGGGCTATCAATGAATAGATTTTTAATTTAAAATTTGAGGTGACCTTCATTTTCAGTAAATCCAAAACTAAGTCGGGGCTAATAAATACAAATAGAGTTTTCAATAACCACTAGACTTTTGGCACAATTCAGTCATTTCTCTGGTTTTGTGAGAATTGGGTTTAAAGCCTGGACTCAATTCAGGATTTAGTGAGGATTCAGAGTTTTGTTGAATCTATTTTCAAATGTTTTACAGTTTGAAAACTCATTTTTACGACCATTTTATTGACATTAATGGCAATAATTTGTTGTTATAATGGTTTGTCTTATATTTGCTTTGATTTTATATAATTTTAACCATTTTTGAAATGATTTTAAAATTATTGTTCGTTTTGGTTAAGAATTGGATCCCAATATTGTTGATTAGTTTAAGCGAAATCCACTTTTATATGAATTGTGGGCCCATTAGTGCCAGAAATCGAAACCGGGACGACAGAAATTCCCGTAATTTCAACGCCAGGAGAAGAGATATATATTCGCCTAATTCTGAGTCCGATTTGTCTAATCGTAAACATAGAGTAAGTGATTAATGATTTTATTCCTAATTTTCAAAAATCAATAATTTATATAAAGGGTCAGCAAATTGTTTTCGATGAGTCCACAGCCTCTCAAAGATCAAGGGTTTTATTGCCTGATCTCGACGCTAAAGGAAGGCCTACCTGTTTGTCTAACCCCGACGACACATTCTGTGAAAGCGTATCCAATTACCCAAAGTTTGTAACTATTCTTTTGTTTTGAAAGTTTTTTCTCCCAATTCCGGTGTTTATCAGCATAAGTAAGCATTACGTGCGCTGTCCAGGGTCAAATCGAACAATTCTTATAAGTTATAAACAAAGTCTGGGTTTATTTTAAAATTTGCACTAAAAATACACATGTTCATATTATGATTCAAATCTTTAAAACAATATAATTAATATTTTATGTTCAGAAATACCAAGTATTCAAACATTGAATCAAAACACTTTTCATTTTGATGATTATTACCGTTTTGCAGTACAAATAATCATATAAATTGAGGTTGAGAATAGCGTCTGTATACCAGGGATAAACTAGCCAAAATTAAGGGGTACAGCCAAAACACCCTCTGAGTCTATTGTAAGGGTGCAAAAAAATACAGACTTATTGTGTAAATGTTTACAAATAATTATATGATTGTCAAAAAAATATCTTATGACTTTTTCACTACATCTATGAAATGGAATGTAGTATATAGTTTTGTGCAATACCCGCCCCCCCCCCGCTTTTAAAAAAAT
>JAQGCS010001812.1:0-12183 GCA_034702105.1 Fuscozetes fuscipes | reverse complement strand
AAGGATAGGGATAAAGACAAGGATAGGGACAAAGACAAGGATAGGGACAAAGACAAGGATAGGGACAAAGACAAGGAGAGGGACAAAGACAGGGATAAGGATCGCGATAAAGATCGTGACAAAGACAAGGATAAAGACAAAGAGAGGGATCGATCCCGAAGACATCGGTCCCGTTCTAAAGATAAGGATAAAGAAAAGGAAAAGGAAAAAGACCGCTCCCGAAGAGACAAAGATAAGGATAAGGACAAAGACAAAGACCCAGAGAAGGACAAAGAGAAAGAAAGGGAGAGAGAAAGAGAAGAGCGGCGCCGTTCGCGTGATAAGGATCGGTCGCGTTCTCGGGATCGAAGTAAAAAGAGTCGACGTAATAAACCATCCAGATACTGGGACATTCCTCCGCCTGGATTCGAGCACATCACTCCCGCACAGTATAAGGCAATGCAAGCCGCCGGTCAGATACCAGCTACGCTTTTTGCAGCCCCTGGTACAGCGCCTGTGCCTATTGTTGGCAGCACTATCACAAGACAGGCCCGAAGGCTTTATGTCGGTCAGTGTCTTATTTGTTCTTACAATTGGTTTCTAATTTGATCTGTTTTGTGACGATTTTATTGGTTTTGAATTGTTTTTCAGGTAATATACCGTTTGGTTGCAGTGAAGAGGAAATGATGGACTTCTTCAACAGTCAAATGCACGCGTGTGGCTTCAGTCAAGCACCGGGAAGTCCAGTGTTAGCCTGCCAGATCAATCTGGACAAGAATTTTGCCTTTCTTGAGGTAAGAACTGCCAATTTCTTAGTGAGTTTATGAATAGTCTGCACTCAACTCAATAGCTTTTGCGCCCAAATCTGTTGGCGTTTGGGTTCGTAATGAGTGCCAAATGAAAGACTTTTTTTGGTTCGAATGTTTCATAATTTGGTCAAATAATTTTCATTATTTGGTCGCTAATTGATTCGTTCTATTTCTGAAAGTCTACACTATTTTCCACATTTTATTAGTAAATGTTTTGATGTTTGAAACAAATTCTTTAATTTATTTATAGTTCCGATCCATCGATGAGACGACACAAGCGATGGCTTTCGATGGCATTAACTTTAAGGGTCAGTCATTGAAAATCCGAAGACCACATGATTATCAGCCAATGCCTGGAATGAGTGAACAGCCTCAGGCAACTGTGCCCGGAGTCATATCTACAGTTGTCGCTGATTCTCCATTCAAGATATTTATTGGTGGTCTTCCAAATTATCTCAACGAAGATCAGGTCAAAGAACTGCTGATGAGTTTCGGACAGTTGAGAGCATTCAATTTAGTCAAAGACAGCGCCACCGGTTTGAGCAAAGGATACGCGTTCTGCGAATACGCCGACACACAAATCACAGACCAGGTATTTGTTTTGGCCTTAAGGAAGAGATTTCATTTCTTGAGAGTCTCTCAAAGAACTTCTTATAACAAATCAATTGTTTGACAGCTTTTGGACGAGTCTTCAGATGAAAAGCGTTTAGTTTTAGACTATTTTAGGATAAAAGAGACCAAAATATTTCTAATTTGGTTTTCTTTTGTTTCGTTTGCAGCACTTTTTCTTTTTAGCATTTTTTCGTTTTTTGCTCTTTTAGGCCATCGCTGGACTCAATGGAATGCAATTGGGAGACAAGAAGCTCATCGTTCAGAGGGCCAGTGTAGGTGCCAAAAGTGGCCCACTGGCCTCTGCCCTGGCGGGTGCCGCTGCTATTGCTGCACCTGTTCAGATTCAAGTGCCCGGCTTGTCCAATGTGGCCGCAGGTCTGGGTAATCCAACTGAAGTGCTGTGTCTCATGAATATGGTTGTGGCTGAAGAGCTCAATGATGATGAAGAATATGAAGACATTCTCGAAGATATTCGCGAAGAGTGCGCCAAATACGGTCCGGTCCGCTCTCTTGAGATTCCACGACCAATTGAAGCAGTGGAAGTGCCCGGACTCGGAAAGGTCTGTTACCACGTTTCTATATAATCGTTAAAATTATAATATATTTTAAAAATTTAGGTTTTCATTGAATTCAATAATATCGGTGACTGTCAGAAAGCACAGCAAAGTCTGGCCGGTCGTAAATTCGCCAATAGAGTTGTGGTCACCTCCTTCTTCGATCCGGACAAATACCATAGACGTGAATTTTAACATTCATTCGACTCTTTTTTAATTATTTTGTGATCCATTCTCTTCGTTAATATTCAATTATTTAATTGCAATTGAATTTCATTTTTTCGAATCATTTCAATAAAATATCAATTATTTAATCAAAACACAACTCATTAATACCTTTTCATTCATTTGAGTAATACGTCAGACAGTGTTTAAAACCTTTGGTTTTTGTCGCAAATATTTTAATAATTGAAGTGATTTACAAAAATTCTATATTTAGTTTAAGAAAGTCTTAGAATCGATTATTGTGAGCTTTTATTCAGTGCCCTATTCTGTGAAAGTAGGCGTTAATTAATTTAACGTAAAAACTAATGTAAACCCAATTTTGTGTTTTGTTTCTATTAATTAATTATTCAAATGAGTGTCAATCCATTCGAAAGTATTTTCATTACTTCTGTTACCAATAAAATTGATGAATACACTGTACTTTCCAAGAATTGACTATTTTGATGTCATCAGGTTCATTTCATTTGGGAATATACAAAAATAAAGCACACTCTTACAATTTACCGGATCGATTTGACTAGATAACCAACAGCATTATAAGGAATCTTCAAAAATGGGGACATATTTCGGAAAAACCCGCAAACGGTTACCAATAACATGGATACGAATAACATGGATATTTCTGAAGTTTACATGACATTGTGTTCTTTATGTAGAAATGCATACAATTTATGAGTTCGATGAGTAAAGTTATATAATAAACCTCCAGAAAAATCGATGTTATTGTTGTCCGTCAGCGGGTTTTTCCGGAAATATTTGTCTCATATTTGAAGATTACTTATAAACTTGTCGATTAAACCAGATTTGGCCTAGTCAAATCGATCAGTTAAATAGAATTCCTTCTTTTAAGTTAAATAAATCGATTATTTTTATCTGACTCTGATAAAAAAAAAGTTTAAAATTCATATTTCGTAATTATAACAGGTTATTTTTGATGAATTCAACGTAGTTGCCAAATTTTTTCATTTTTTATGCGATAAGCCGATGATGCCTCTGAATATATGATAAGTATTTTTCTGGCATTCATTAGTTTGTTTGGTAATTAATATATGAAGTCTATCTAATTGACGTTGAACAATTTTTCATCATAATTTCACATTCATTTCTAAGTAAAAATATCGAAATATTTGGTGTTTGAGATGAAACTAAAGATCACTTCACATATGCTTACCATTTATTGACTGTTCCAACTTCTGGCAATCTTTTAGTTAGATTCATGGAAAGTGATCTTGACATTTGTAAAAAGGCACTCTATGAGTGAGTGTTTCATTATAACTTGCTTCGAAAGTATATTTAATGAAGAGATGGCCAAAGGGGGTCGACTTCTTATCCACTAGAGTCGAAAATTTTGACAATCCCCCCCCCCCTTGAATTTTACCAAAATTTAACTTTACAGATATACCTCGACATATCCTCTGGCCGTGATTCAAAAACATACTACATAACAAAAGTATTAACCCGAAAAAATCACTATATTTAGGAATAATTCTTCTTAGTAAAAGATGTAATCCATAAATTAGTGCCTCGAATGCAGTCGAATAGTGAGTAATCGTATTTTAATTCATACTTTTGTTATCCGTTAAACATATTCTCTTTTTCTATTGATTTTCAATTAGTTTATCAAATGATTATACAAAATGTTTAAAAATTGAGTCAAATCTATTAAAGCAGATAAAAATTTTATTAAAATTGTGTGCATTCGTTGCGATTATAAAAGTGTGTGATTTTTTGCCAAAAGTTGTAATAAAAGTTTTTATGGGAACTCATATTCTCTTTTATAGGTCTCTTAACCGACGCCTCAATTGATAGCAATTTGCTGTCAAACAAATATTTGTCTAAAAAGCTGTTCAGATCAAAGACAATATCAATAGAATTGCACTTGAATTTGCCTCGATTACATTAACCGACAACAATTTGTATCGAATGGGTTTTAAATTCAAATTTCGTTCAAAACTCACAAACATTTTGCTATTTTATATGAATTTTTACTTTACTTACTTTTAAAGGTTGGCATAAATAGGTTTATAAAATGTTATTTCGGACTCCGGTTCATAACAAAGTTCTCAAAAGAGTATCTCTTTACCAAGATAAAAGATATAAGAAATCTATTATAAAAGTCTACTCATTAATTATATGAAACTGAATTGATTTTATGGTCAAAAATAAGAAAATTGAGAAATGATATCAAATTTCACAAATTCTTTTCAAAAGAATTCTAAAAATAAGAAAAAGTGATGTTTTATAACCGATTTGCTGTTCTTATAGAATATCCTCAATTAAAGTGTGATTTCAGTTGGAATCGATTTTTTCAATTAAAAATATTAATCTTAATCTCAAACCAAACGATCGCTTCTCCGGTGAGATGTTCTGGAAATTAGATTTGCGTTAGTTTTGATGTTATTCTTTGAAATAATTTGAAGAAAAAACAAAAATGAGCCTCAAATACATTAGAGAATAATAATGACTATCAACTGTTGTGTTCTGTGCCCTCCACTTATTTGAAGAACTCTTGACTGAGTGGAGGCTTAACTGTTATATCATTTTATATTATCGCTAATCAAACGCATTAACTCTATATTAGTTTTGATATTAGATTAGTTAAAAATTCTAATTATTGTTTGCCTTCGCTTTGAATAACAGCTGTCTTTTAACAAGTGTTTCAATAGTTCTAATTATAAATTAAAGTAACCTACCTCTTATTGTTCGCTCCTGAAGAATGGGTTTAGGAAGCTATGATCAAATTGTGATTTCGTTTCTAAAATAATATCCATTTCTAAGAATAGTGTGTTTTTTGTCTAAAAATAGATGTGTTTTGAAATCAAACCCAAACTCATAACAGAATGAATAATAATATTCAATGTATCAAATGTGCGAAAACAAGTGATGTGGGCAATGAACAAGATCATAGAGCAGTGAGAGACCAATCAAAATAATGATTGATTATTTATGTCTCATTTAATAAGGGTTTTATCATCTTTTCGGTCACTTGACTCACAAAAGCACTGATAGTGTTGGTCACTATCAGAACAAAAGGACAGACGTTTTGTTCCGACCACTGCCTCCGCAAAACTCCACACAAATGACATTTAATCCTAAATTGAAACTTAAGGCATAAAACAATTTATTTTGTCTTATATTCTCTTGTCTTTCAATTATCCTCAATACTGACCATAAATACGAGCATTGATGACATATCACAAGAGTTTGGGAAAAGAATTTCTTTATTTCGGAAACAATTCTCACAAATATCTCAAATAATTTTTATTTTTAATATAAAAACACTATTTTTAATGCATTAAAACACATATTTAATAATCAGAATTAATATCAATACTTAAATAATCAGAATAATTGATTTTTTCTCTCAAAAATTAGCCGCAATTTAAATATGAATTACAATTAAATTATTTATTTTAATGATTAATAATTATATTTATATTGAAAAGTTTTTACACAATTAGAGACAATTTGACTGAGATCTTGAATGAGTGTCTGATTTAAGCAATTCTCTATACAAGTGCTGCGATAATCAATAAACAAAACAAACAAGGGCATAATTTAATAGTTGTTTTTATCGCCAAACCCCTAATCAAATGGTATTATTAAATACTTGTCTCGAAATTAATAATAATTTATTGACAATATTTGGATAAAAACCAAAGTTCACAGACAATGATATCATTCGAATAGTAGAGAAATCACTGAAAACGCAATCACTTAACCGAAATGCATGAACACATTATCTCTACTCTCGGCTGCTTTTTTCAAGAAAGGTCTTGGATGAGTATACAATGACGCTATAATAGGACAAAGATAAAATATTAATTAATTTTATTACTTAATGGTTTACTTCTACTACAAACCTATGAATGCGTGAGGTATGAAATATCTGGTTCTAGGCGATCGGGCCACCACTTTATACTGGTTTGGGTCATATAGACTGGAGTCCGGTTCGCCATTAGAATAGGAAGATGTGTCTAATTCTTCATTGGAGGCGTCGCCTTCGGTACCCATACTTTCGCCGAGTCTAACGGTCGCTGGCTCTGAACGCTTACCGAAATGCATAATGTTATGACCTCCCCGTCCGAATCGCATTATATTATGGCTATGGCTTGCAGCTGCTCTCTTCATTAAACTTTCCTCGCTATCAAAACCAGCGGCTATTGAAATAATGATAGAATAGAAACAATTACCTCTTAAGTCATTCACTGTCTTCTATTCGAAACATAAGGAATGAATATCTAATGACTTGAGAAACGCTGCACTCATTACAGTCTATTACTCTTCAAATTCAAAGAAATGTTCGGTCGACGACTCCAGCCATCAAAATGAATGACCGATTCCTTAATAAACTAAACTACTTTTTGTGACAATCAATTGGCTTCTTATGAAATTCTTAAAGAAGCGGCGATTTTCGTCAATAGGATTCAAACTAATTAACCCAAAACTATCGAAAGCATGTGATTCCAAATGTATGGAATCCTCTCAATGTTTAACAGTCTATTAAACAAAGTATTTATATTTGAGTCCAAATTACTCATTAATTGATAAATAGAGCGACTAATTCATATCAGTAGTGAAACTATTCCGAGTATTTTCTAACTCTTGAGTCATTAAAATTCCAGGTCTTCCAAAAAGACTTGATGTCAATGGTTTGCTCTTTCCATGAATTAATCAGTTTTTAAATTTTCAAATTCCTTCAAAAAGTGAATTCAAAGAGGATTTTGGATTTTTTAATGTTTGTTTGAAAAGTATCAATGTCACTCAAAAAGTATTTTGACATTTCTCCGTAAAGAAGTGGTAAAACCAAATAAATTCGAGTTTTTTTGATGTCTTTCATTGAATTTTATGACAAATTTCTTATACTTCTCCTCATTTCAGTTAATGTAATATAGAAATTGAAAAACAATATTATTAATACAATATGACAAACGACCACAAAATTCATTTTCATCAGGGATTATATTTTTTAACTCAAAATATTATAACTTCGAGGCATTCATTATTCTGTTCAAAGCATACAGTTCTCTATTAAATTCAATTGACTTTGTGTTGACAAATGTCTAATACAAATAGCATTAATAGTGAACACAAAAACTAATTTATTATTCCATAAAATAAAAAATTCAAAAAAAATTCCTTAAATACGGATAAAAGTGTCTCTCAATTTGAGGTATTTGTCGGATGCATTTAATTATTTTATTTTCAATTATTTTAAACCTTAATAATTTATTAAAACTGATTCAACACAGGATGTACTGCAGCAAAGTCTGATTTAGGGGGCTGAGCTAGTATTCTGTTTGCACTAGTGCTCCTTGTGTATTTGTATTAATGATTATAAATAATTGAAGTAATTCTATAATTGTTTTTCACTATATTTATGATAGTAAATCGCTATCTAGGTAGAGGAAGGGATTCACGTTGGCCTATAGATCTATCTTATCTACCAGATTTAAATCAAGGCGAGGATGTTCCTATGGCCTAAATGGAACTACCAGTAATAGCAAGAATAAACAAGAATATGCCTAAATCCTCGTGAGGATTGGGTGAATTGAGAGAAGAAAATAAATTTTAATATAGACATAAATTTAATGTCTATTACTTTCATTCAAAGCTAACTTTTAAATTTTTCCTTCCATTAATAATATAAAACTCATATGATCTAGTCAGTTTCACCACGGGATTTCTCAGGTAGTACAAATAAGTAAATTTAATTGATTTTTGTCATAATTTTGAAATTCTGAAGATTTTTTTTTATCAATGAAAGCAAATATAAAATTACGGTTTTGTTTATTCTCTGAATCATTGCACGAATTAATGATAAGCCAACAAATGTAAGTATTTTCTAATCATTAGAAGCAAATATTTAAGCCAACATTGTTTTCAAAATAAAGTACTAATAGATTAAGTAAGTGACTTGCTCATTTGCCAACAAAATAAATGCTTGTTTTTATTCGACGCAATTCATTTCAATTCCTTAGAGATAAAAAAATATTGAGAAATGAAGTCTTAATAGGAGAATGACTGTTGACTCTAAATTTGTGCTATACTTTTGAAGCAAATCTATGCAAAAACTATGAACTCATTTGTTTCATTAAAATTCCATTTGTGTAAAACATTTTTTATATGATTCTCAGAATTTATAAAGAAAAAGAGGAAGGAGTCAAAATCGATGCTTCAATGGCTTACTCGAGCACTAAAGTCTTGAGTAAAGGTTAAGCACAGTATTGAGTTCTTATATTGACTTATGTGTAGGAAACATAGGTTAAGACAGGAAATCCTTGTCTCTGAATAATTAATTGCGACACTAAAAGAGATGAACAGCAATGAGGGCCACAACTACTGCACAACAAAATTATTTGTGTGAAAGCAATAACTTAATCGTTGTCTTTAACCGAAAAAATGCTTTCAATTAAATTAAAGTTAAATTTGAAATGACACCATTTTTTTCTCTAAATATGTTAAGATGAACAGGTACAAAAGGATTGACAAATAAAGCTCTTCTGATTAATAATAGATAGGATGAATAGGATTTGTAGCAAAGAATATTCAACTTTCAAAGATTTTTAGCAATAATCCGGCCTTTCTTTGACTAAACCAAAAGATTTTTGCACATTTCTCAGAATATTTTTAGATCAATACAAATGAATGTTTATTTTATTAGTTAAATAGAAATGACCTGGTCATACTCTCTTGAACTTTCGAATAAGTAAACATTATATCAACGTGATCACATTTCGAAATATGATATTGTGTGTGTTGACAAAAATCTACCTCCACTCCACTATTGATCTAAACATGACTTGTGCAAAGTCCATTAACATTTTACTGATGATTAACTGGGGAAATGGTCCTTAATCAAAATGATATGATGAGCAACAGTCCAAATTGTGATTGAATTACAAATTTATTATTCTTTTTTATTAAAACATATGAATTATGGTTTCGCCCTACTTATACAAATGTGAGAAAACGGAAATTAACCCGATGCATAATGAACTATCAATAGGTGATACTCAGATTCATATGAACTACACCTCAAAACAATATTTGACATCCAATCCGTATTTTATGTCTTTTATTAATTATATATTTGTTTGTGACTCAAAATTAAAGTATATTTTTCGCAAAATTAATGTGTATTTTGAACCATAATTGCGATTAATGTTAGAGTCATCTCAAGGATGTGTTCAATGAAGCAGTCATTTGAATAAATGCAAAGTTCAGACCAAACCTAACAAATAATTAAATCAAAACCCAACTCAACTTTAAACTCATTATTCAAATTCAGTTTTATGCTAGGTAAACGCAACTATTTTGTTGATTTTAATAAATATGACCTATTTAGGTTGTTCAAATTGTTGCCACTTTTCTTTACCATCGAAATGAATTTATCAAATTACTGTCAACTTACAAAATTCTGTGTAATTAAAATTTAATGACAATCAACATAGATGTGTTTGATTTAAATTTGTTGGATTTGAATCTTCCATTATAGGACACATTCGGGTCAATTGATCTTTTGTCGATTACATCGATTTGTGTCCAAACTAAGGACTCTCCAAAAAAATAAGAAATGTTTTTATTCTTTACATTTTCATTATTATTATTAGAGCGCAAACCTCTTTGCTTTGACAGAAATGACCACAATATTTAACATGTAGTGTAATTGGACCATCGCTTTGCATTCACTATCAGGCTATAAGACCTGACATTATGAATCAGGTCATATTTAATGATGTGAATAGGATTGTTCTACACTTTCATTTATTTGGTGGTTCAAACAATTTCAATAAAAATAAATTCAAATCGGATTTGAAATAGATTTGAAATTCTTAGCCAATTGTCGACTATTTTATGCCAAAAGTTTTGAATAAATAAAAAGAATTATCAGCTATAATTCATTGCTGTCATATTTCACCAATGCATAAATCATTCATTTGTTTGAATATAGTAAAAATGTTGAAAGCTACTATGAAAGCTACTATCATTTCACTGATATATAAAATGTTTAGATTTTAAAATTGAAATGAAACCATTCTTTAGATTTGTTTCAATGAGTTTATAGTGTTTGACATAATCACAGTTTGAATCTTTTGATGAGCCGATAAAATGTCATATTTTGCATATTATTTCGAAATATTATTTCTTAAAGGTTTAGGTTTTGGTTGCGCTCAGAAGTGAGTATATAATCTTTGCACGAAATGAGGCGAACAAAGACTTAAAATTATCATCACTTCCAGTCTTTTGTTTGCCTAACATTTATAATACAAGAGATAGTTTTGAATTTCAGTAATAATAATAATAATATGAATTTTAATTTAATGAATATTTCATTTGTTCATAAAATTATACTTTTGGTGTAATTAATGCACTGGTATTTGGTTTTTAATTACTAAATAAGAAGAGTTAAGAGTAGTTTAGAGAATAGACTCACAATTGTGTTGTGCGACGGCTAATGAAATCAACATCAAAGCGATTACGAAATAATAGCAATATTGAGGTCCAGTCGGTCGTATCGTTACACTGATTCTCGTTGATTGCATTTTCCCTCTAAAACACCGGTTGAGCGCAGACTATAATTTAATTAATGTTAATGTCGTTTACAACTTTTACACTGAAAATCTTTGTTTAAATAATTGAATTGATTTCAAATCATACAAATTTGTGATTAAATGAATTCTCACCGAAATTATATGAGTTTCCAAACGTTTTAATTTCAAATTTTAGTCTTCACTTCAATTTCTGAAAATAAATTAAATTGTAATTAATTACATATTTGTATAATATGTATAATATTTGGATTCGTTTTCATCTAATTATTAGTAAAAATAGAAAATTTGTATAATTTGTGAATCCATAGAAAGTGGAGTCAAGAGCGAGCTTAATTAATGAAATGAATTTGCCTTGAAACTTATCGATATGCATACTGATTAAATGAGTCACTAATTAATAAGTTCACCGAATATCTCATGAGTAAAATCAAAGCCATGTGTCTCAAAGGGACAATTGACTTGCCATACAACCCGAGGTTCAAATCATAGGCTT
This sequence comes from Fuscozetes fuscipes, assembly GCA_034702105.1. Classification (NCBI taxonomy): domain Eukaryota; kingdom Metazoa; phylum Arthropoda; class Arachnida; order Sarcoptiformes; family Ceratozetidae; genus Fuscozetes; species Fuscozetes fuscipes. The sequence continues at coordinate 956 of JAQGCS010001812.1, read as the reverse complement.
AACCATTTAAATAAACATTTTTGAAAATTAGAATAAGACTTCACTAATTGAATGGCATTAAAAAATGCAAACATTTCTACTTATTTAAAATTGTTTTACTCAATATAATAGTTGTATTTAATAAGTAAAGCTTTCGATAAATATTATCTTTTAATCCTATTTCCGTAAATATTCTTCAAAGGAGCCGATTATTTATCATGCAATTTTAAAATAAACTACATATATGTATTTGTATGTCGACACCCGTCGATGTTATAATAGAGATATCTCTGCAATAGTTTGTAGTTTTTATACAATTTTACAGTAGTTTGAAATCGTTTTCACTCATATTCTGTCTAAAAGTGTTTTTACTCAAATTTATTGTTTTGAGACAAGCTAACATTTGAGTGGATTGCATTGGATTTAAAATATGGATCACTTTATTTGAGAGAAATGATCTGAAAGTTAACACTAATGTCACTCAAGAGAGTCGTAATGTTTTCGGTCAATGCATTCAGATTTGTTTAATGTATACTAAATTCGAAAATATTTAAATTTTAAAAACATTTAGTCTTTGAAACGTTAGAATCTAACGGTCAGATCAAAATTGTTTCAATTCCTTCTTCATATATTTGATTCACTGTCATCTTAATCGGAGTACACTCTAACCTCCCAGTTGTACAGTAAAATTTTCATCTAGAATCACCGTCACAACAGGGAGACTACACAACAGAGAATAGTTTAATTAGTAACTTAATTAATAGTTTTACCTATTTACCAGTTAGGTTTAATAATTATTATACATTATCTACTTGAGTTTAGAACATTAATAAAATGTTTTATTATAATAATATGGAAAATTCACTAAAACAGAGAAAGATCTGAACCATTTTCGTCATGTAATACCTAACAACTGGGAAAATGTGACAACAGGGAGGTTTTGGGTTCACAACAGGGAGAGATTTTTAACATTAGTG
>JAQGCS010001811.1:0-12189 GCA_034702105.1 Fuscozetes fuscipes | reverse complement strand
AAAACATTTCAGTCATTTGTTAATTGATTTATTTGTTTAAAGTATTTCTAACTTTGGGGAAGAGCTCTGCCACAGAATTTTTTCAGAATTTCCAAATTTTTCATTGTGAGGGACTAGAGTCGCAGAACCGTAAGCATCCCTGTTAGAAGTGTAGGTGGTTTGAGGATGAAAGACTTCATGGCTAATTTCAATTTACTTGAAAAGAATCCCAATGCTTTAAAAAATTGGAATGTTTTAGCAAGATTAAATTCAAGATTCTAATATTCAAACGAAGAGAATTTTTATCTATAAAAATAGTTTTATGACAAAAATAACCAAAGCTATATATTTAGCATCAAAGAGACATTTTCTGCTTAAATTTGGTCCAAACTTTGCTATTCAGGCTTAATTAGATTCAAATTGACCTTGTTAGCGATAATAATTGGTGCCATGCTTCAGAATTTTTCAAAGTATGTTGAAGTTCGTCACAAAACTCACAAACAATATTTGGAATCGTAAGAGTTTCAATCGATATTCTATGGAATGGGAATGGTTTACGTCAGGGATGAGGAGACTGGTTGACCTCAGGGGGTATCTCGCACCAAAAAGCCAGGGGGTATAGGGGGTATTTTTTTGACTTGTCAGGAAAAAACACAAAGGGTGCACTTTTTTCTGACTCTCAAAAATTTCGACAAAAACTTCTAAAATTCAATAAAAAAACCCTCAAATATTTGCCGCCTCGCTTCGCTCGGGGGGGGGGGGGGGATTTATTTCCGATTTGTCTCAAATCTAGGAGTTCTCCTCGAGCTCAAAAACCAGGAGGTATTCGGACTATACCTCCCTCTCCGCATCCCTGGTTTGCGTCTTATGTGGTTTCGGAATCTCAGCTGTGATGTGAAAAAGTTATTGGATGTTCTGATTTATAATGTTTATTCACTGTATTAGACAAAATAAGCTATAAATATAATAAGATAACTGGTTAAATTGGACTAAGAGTACAACCACAATTTTGTTTTTCAGAAAATCTTTAGGAATAAGACAAAACATTTTTTATCGTTAAGTCGTTTTTGTCAATTTTAGAATAAGTGTGGAATAATGTACTTGCTCCTTCACAATTTGTTTGATATGTCGTTATGTGAATGTTTGAGACATTTATTTTGAAAGACATCGAAAGCAAAGCTTTTAGACTATGGGTTATAGTGAATGAGTGGAGAGATCTCAAGAGTAAAGTGTGGAAGAGTTGTACCAATAGATAGAATGGTTTCTAAATTTAGATCTCTTTTGTTATTCATAATCATTATATACAGTATTTTAGAACACTTTTATCACACAATCGTTTATTAATTTTCAAATAAGTGTTGAAGGGTTTGAAAAAAATGAAAGATAATTAATTTTATTGAAAGCAAAACAATAAGAATTTCATAAAAATTGTTATAAATTAAGTGACAAAACTATTGACAGTTCATCAGAGAATCCGATTGTATCTTAAGCCGAGTCTTGAAATATTTCAATGAATGTATTTATGGAATGCTATTAAATGCTTAATATGTGTATCAAAATCGAGTCATTCTTTCCAATTGTTTTAAATTTTGGTTAAGAATTCAATCGAAATCCCTATTAATTATTTAGAAAATAATTATCATTATATGAGACAAAAACACATTAATGTTAATAATTTTGTACAACAATTAATTATAAATGAAAGTCAAATAAAGACATTTACATTAAATTCTGTGGAAATTCTTTTCGGATTACTATAAAACAAGAAATTCTTAACTCAACTGATTTTAAATTCGAGGAAATGTTATCTATTTAACTATTATTTAATTATGGAATTTCAGACATTTTAAACAAACAAATATTTGTTTAATCATTTCATTGAATTATTAATTTTTTGTTGAAATATATTTACAGAACAAAAACGCATCAAAAGAATGGATCCGTTAGTAAATGATTGTCTTCTCTGTTTACTTGCTTAGGACTAACCCTTCGACCTCTTCCAATGGCAAATTCATTTGATTTTGGCCAAATAGCACAGCCACACGACCCTCTAATTGCGATGACAGACCATCCAATATCGCCTGTGCTTGTGACCACTTTTCCGTAGGTCCAGATGTAGTTCTCTCGACAGCGAGAGTTCCATATCTAAACCAATCAAATATCGTTCTTAATGTCAATATTTATATTCAATATATAATATATATAATGTATTACTCAGGGGTGCCCAAGGGGGGGGGGTATAGCCCAAATACCCCCTAGTTTTTGGTCCCGACGAGATCCCCCTAGATTTGAGGCAAATCGGACCCCCCCCCCCTCCGCGAACGCGAGGCGGCAAATATTTTGGCCAATTTTGAGGCAAATCGGTCCCATTAGCCCCGCAAACGCGAAGTTTTTTGCGAGCAAAGTATATTTTACCTCAAATCTATGAGGTCCGCTCGAGCTCAAAAACTAGGGGGTGTTTGGGCTATACCCCCTTGCCCATCCCTGGCGTAAACCATATCTTTGTAACGATTTCCGATATTTTGTTTCTTATCTTAAGTTTGTTTCAATCAAGATAAGCTGTTTCTTGATGTGGGTGCAATCAATACAATTGAATGGATAATGGAATACAGAATCCTCTAGTCCTAAAAGTTAATCAGAGATCGTAATGTGGTATCCCTCAATTACTGATTATCATGATTAATTATTTAAAACAAAACATTATTTATTTATCCATTAAATTAATTTGAAGCTGAAATTTTATTTCATGTGAAATGTGGCTAGTTTAATCATTCGCATATTCAAAACGAAATTGTTAAGCAAATTCGAAAACTATTCTGAGCCCATATTTCCTTTTAGAGGATCGACATATGAAATTTATAAACAGATGTTTGATCAATTGAACCACAAACTAGGAGAACGAGAAAACAGTCAACTGTGAAGAGCAATCAATTATATGACTTTTAAGCACTATATGGGGTTTCGAAATAGTGTTGAGATCTTCTTTCATAAAATCTCAAATCTTATTGAATTTTCAATTGTTTAAATACACGAAATGTAATTGAATTGTGAAACTAATGCATGAATTGATTATCTTGTAACCAAAAAACGTTTTCGTTAAACAATTGTATAATAATCGAAATGATATTCTATAGTCTTTCTTAATTAACTTCCACTTGATATACCTAAAGCTTATAATGTGTTCAGACTAGCATGATTCTATTCGGCTACAAATTATCCGAGTTGACTGTTCATTATAGCACATTACAGTATATTTGAGTATTGATAGTTTCGCACTTTTGCTCCACGGCTCCAATTAATTGTTATTCGTTGTTAACAATTACTTTATTTGTTTTAAAATCTATTAACCTGGAACAAACAACTTGGGAATAGCCTTTAAGAATAAAAATTAACACACAGGGAAAAATAATTTGATATGATGTGCAAATTTGAGTGAAAGGTCGTCAAAACCGATTTGAACCAAATTGATGACAATTTTAACTAAAGTGAGCTAAAATTGCCTAGTAACAAACTATTAAATTGTATTTTTTTTGTTTACCTTACTCTTAATCTAGGTTTAAGATAGGCCTAGAATCCGGAATTCAAACAACTGGCTTGAAGCAAATTGTCAGTCAAATTCAAATTATAATTGAGTCACTGTATTGAGACCAAATGTGAGCGATGTTTAGCTGATCATGGCTATTATTAAACACCAATTCATAAAATAAGTTGGATTTGTAATAAAAATTGTCCTAATTTCTGAAAATTTACTCCGACGACAAGAAACTAATTTGAAATACAAAGATTTAGCAACCTCAATTCTATTGTTAATCCTTTGCTGATCCCTATATTTCATTTGCTACGCGTTTGAAAATATAGAAACTATTTTTAGAGACAACGCTTAATAAATGACAAAATTATTTGAATAAAAATGATTTGCGAATAAATACAATTTGGTGTCATTAGTATCCCTTTATGTTTATTAGAGATTTCGCTCATATGTAATGTAATTCAACTTAAATGTAGACTTCATTATATTCTTCATTATCTCTCTTTACTGGTCAGAAATTAAGACTTTAGATAAAGAAATTTAGAAACAAGTTCGGTTCAAACTCAAATCCCCACTACATTTACATTATTTATTAATTTTAAAAAGATTTTAATTTAGTTCTAAATTAATTTTAAAAGATTAGCTTTTATCAAATTGAAATCCCCAACAAAAATGACCGCTTCACTCCATTTTTGATTAACCTATACCTACTCTTAACCTAACCTAACCTAACCTAACCTAACCTAACCATCTCTATTGAGTTTATTGACAATTATTTCTCAACATTTTTCAAACTGAAAATGATGTCAAATTGTATGCCAACGAATCGGTTTGCCTTAAATTTTATTATATCGAAAAAAGATATACAAAAATGCGTTCAAATATTAATAATATTATAAATAATACTTTGATTCGAAACAATTACTTTAATATGAAACAAAACCAGTGGTTTTAAACCACCCTAGCATATTGCGTGATATCATTCAGATCAGGCAGAGATAGGTATCCTTCAGTGCTTAATTTGCTAGAGTGGGTTAGGAAGAGAATTTTGTGGGATATTATTCTCAAATTATAAGTGTGGCTAGGTAATAAGTTGGCAGAAGAGCATCATTATGTTTTTAATTTGAACCCAGATAAATTAGAATAATTTAGTTTAATTTTAAATTCTGTTTAAATTCAGTTTAGGTTGACAAAACTGAAGGCGTATTTGTCGTAGGTGAAAGACCATGGCAGGTTTTGAATTTTATGCCCAGGAAATCAAATTAGAATGAGTTCATAATAATTTATAAATAGTTTAATAACAGAATATATAAAAATTATTTGTCTAACTATAAACACTTTTGCCCAGGGTTATTAAATAGTCTCAAATTTCGAATTCAATTTATATCAAAACCAAATGAAATAATGAAAAAATTCGAAAGCATTCTTGTAGATATTAGTAAATAGAAAGGAAATATTAGTCAACAATTATCTAATGGCATAAAAATATCAAATTCAAACTTTTGACTTCCGATTATCACATGATATACAAACATACCCACAGTAAGAGTAGGGTTAATCTTGAAGCTAATCAATCTTTACAAGATTCCGAAGAGAAAGCTGTGGGTATTAGATAGATAATTCAATATTTCGGTTATTTGGTTAAAAATGGTTCTTGTTGTGGTATATAGTACCTAGACGTTAAAATAAATATAATGTAATTGATACCAGGGATGTGCAAGTTCGGCCGCTCTAGGGGGTCTAGGGGGTGGGTTATCAAAATTTTTCAAGGGGAGGGTCTAGGGAGTTAAGCCAAAAGTTGCTCCTCAAAAAACTCCTAAAATTCCCAAAAAAAAACTCAAAAAGCCTCGCTACGCTTGACAAAAAACTCGAAGGGGGGACCAAGGTAAAAAATTTGCCTCCTCGCTTCGCTCGGCGGAAAACACTAGGAGACGTAAAGCCAAATACAAGCCGCCTCGCTATACTCGGCGGCGAGGGGGTATATGTGTAATGTTAAATTTTTCAAAATTCTAGGGGGGAACAAACACAAAATTTTCGACTCTAGGGGGTAAGAGGTCCCCTAGAAACTCCCTTGCACATCCCTGAACTTTAGTGATCATCTCTTATATAAAAATTGATGGCAATGTGTTTATAAGAGTCAAAACATCAAAATTGCACATGATAACATGTCGTAAAGGGTTAACCAGGGGTGCCGAAGGTATCCGACCTCAAGGGGGTCCCTCGGACCAAAAAATCAGGGGGTATTTTTCTGACTCGTCGGAGGGGGGAGGGGGGGTAATGGGAGATAATTTTTCCAAAAAATTTGCCGCCTCGCTTCGCTCGGCAAAAAAATTCGCGTTTGCGGGGGGAGGGGTCCGATTTGCTTCAAAATTTGCTTTAAAAACAGCCTAAAAATTTGCCGCCTCGCATCGCTCGGCAAAAAAACTCCGCGTTTGGGGGGAGGGGTCTGATTTGCCTCAAAATTTGCCGCCTCGCGTTCGCGGGGAGGGGGGGGGGTCCGATTTGCCTCAAATCTAGGGGGGTTTCGTCTGGACCAAAAACTAGGGGGTATTTGGGCTATACCCCCCTTCGGCACCCCTGGGGTTAACGCACAAATTATCAATATAATTTTACCAAATTTCAAAAAGGTTTTAAAATTTGAATATCAAGTTAAGTTCTTAGTCTTAACTAAAGGGTATGAACTTTCTATCAACTTTTAATTTGGGAAATAGCTTCCATTGAAAACATATGCAAAGAATATAAAAAGTGATATCAAAGTAATTGTCAACATTTGATGTCTTACTTTAGTGATAATAATGTGACAAATATTTATACAATCGATTGGTTGAAGTCATATAAGAAGTAAATAAACTTCAATAAAACGAAAGTATATTAATAATAGAAAAGTATTTGCACTAAAAATAGTCGATTCTTACAGTGTTTTTGAATGAATAGGAAATTTGTTTATTCTTTGTTTACCTTTTTATCGATTCCACGGCATTGAGAATTGATGTGATTATTGAAATTTTGAAGAGGACTGGAATAGTCGTAAAAGTCGAGACTATGAGAACAAAACGTTTCGTAGAAATACTGATTAATGACTGTGCCGTTGATTGGAATTCTTTGAACCACAGTCAGCCTATTGCCATACGGGTCGAGCGCTTCGGGTCTGGCGACCCAATCCGATACAGATGGACAGACGTCTTGAACCAATTCGCTCATTAATTTGCCATTTGCTCTCCGTTTACTTCTTTTGCCCCGAACTTTGGGCAGGAGTTGAGGTTTTTTGGAAGAGAATTGAACCATTCCTGGTCTAATGGGCAGCCCTTTCATCATCTCTTTATCTAAATGAGGCTCAGTTTTAATACCAAAATTATTGTGTTTAGCGAAAGACGAGTCGGGTCTGAGTCTATCCGGAGCCAAATCTCGAACTCTGATTTGATCATAGAATTCGTTTGATTTACAAACTTTTAAGTAACAAATGACTAGTTGTAAGACAATCGTTAAGTAAATGTTCGAAGACTTTTGTAATATTACTTTCTTTGAAAAAAACTTCATTATTAGTATTATTATTGTTTTACAAATCAATTGTTTGATTGACTCTTATTTGTCTTCTTCGGAGAAAAACTTATTTATTGAGAGCTTGATCTGAAACTCTCTTCGGAATCATACGACACATCAATGGCTAAACTGTGAGCAAAAGACAACTTGCAATTTTATGGCTTAAAGTCTGTGTATAAGTGAATCGTCGAGTAAGTCATGTAAGAGTGTGTGCGAGAGTTGGGATGGAATTTACGGCTACACGCAGTCCATTGATAGGTAAACGCGACGACCGAATAGGTAGCGATGGCTCACAAAATGACAAACTCAGGCGTAGGTGTCGTTAACACAACTCTCAGGACTATTACTAGTAGTAAATTATGACATGACTTTTCAATGAACAGTAATTAGCAAGGGTAGCACGAATTGCTGCTAAATTTGGTTTTCGGGACAATTACATCAAATGATTTATTCAATACATTTGGCTAATGATTAAGACCTCTCTCCAAATTCCAAACATCAAACATTTAGAACACGTTTTTAAAACTAGAAATATTTGATTAACACTTAATGAGTTGGGGCTGAACTAAGTCCAGCCTCAGATGTAAAATAGGAAATAAGGTCTCTATTGTACTCTTTATTGTAAATATTCATATAATACAATATTGACTCTCATCTGTCTATGGATTTGACTCACTGAACACCACACGGATTAACATGTCTAGTATAATTGCCTATGATGTATTTATTCATATATTTTTAATTGCAAATGTATTAGAATATGTCGGCTCACTATTGGCTCTCAAATGTAGAGAACAATGTTTTCTAATCAGAATATTAATCAAAATTTAATTTTATTCCTAACTATAAATATCTATAAATATGCATTTTTCGCCTAAAAGTCATTTTATTTTTAGAATATATTCTCTTAACTGTAAGTCTTCTAAAAAGCAAATCTTATATTGAAATTGAGTGTCAATTATTTTATATAAAAGCTTTTAGTTTGAATTAAATCTCGGTCATGTTAAGGAGTACAGTGAAACCCTTTTCAGTTTCACCCGAATCCCCTTAGAAATGGAATTTTCAGAAATTCTACCTGAATTTATCTGACAACATTTATAAACCTCTTTTGAGCACCAAAAATAGTTAACCTAAAAATGAAGACCAATTTCAATATTTATGTCGTATCCACTATTAAAGTAAACTTAGGGCAAGAATACGTCAGAAATTGATAATTTAAACAAGATTACAATTTTTAGTTCTTTGTAACATCCATTTTGTTTTATCATTGAACCCACATGTTCATCTTTGAAAATTTTCGTTTAAAATCTATTAGAGTTTAAGTTGAGCATTCTTCAATTCAATTTGGAATAGTTCTCAATTGAATGAAAAATTTTAAATCAAAGTTAACTGAAGGAAATTTGATTATATGTTCATTATAAAAAACAATTGATGAGTAAATTTTCATCAAATAGCCTCAAATGTGAGTGCAATCAAACGATTCTATATCTAAATTGTTTTTATGTATTACATCACATTATGATTAAGGTTCGGCTGCAATATTAAAAAGTGTCAAAATCAGTAACTTTTGAAAAAATTGTATAAAAGTAATCATTTTATTTGACTCTTCATTTTCTTCTAATTTTTTCATTTAGTATTAAAATGAATTTTAAATAATAGAAGAGAACAAAATTGGTGACCCATTTAGAGAAAATATCAAGTCAAATTCTTATTAAAGTCAAATATCAATTTGGAAATTTTTATTACAGAGTTGACAAATGATCAAGAGGATTTAGGTTATCAAACATAATATGATAAAATTGTAATCTAATTGTTACTTTCTATGAGAGCAAAAATAATGTGATTACAATTTCGGTGGTATTTTCAAACTTATGAGTTTTATGTGAAATGTTTGAAGAGATTCTCAAATAACATCTTCATTTAGTGTTCTATAATATTAGGAACATTTTGTTACTAAACTTGAAATTTTGAAGACAAAACTAAAGTTTATATATTTGAATTAAGTTTTTGGTAACCATGAGTGTACATGATTATAAAATGTTGTCACTTACTTTTTTCACCATTTTGGAATCATTAACTTATGATTTTATTATTATGGAAGACTAGTTTCGATAGCTTACTTGCTATCTTGCTCACTTGTGATCTGATGGCCAGTAAGTGAATGCAATCAGTTTGGTGGCCATACGACACATTTACAGAGGGAGAGAAGATGTGTGGTCTTTGACGACAATAAATTTAAATAATTGATCAAAGTTTTAGATTTCAAAGTTTTAATTTTGAGAATTTGTTTATATTTCTATTGGAGATGAGCTCTAAGGCAAGGAATTGTGTGTTAATCGAAATAAACAATACTCGTATTGTGTTTTTGCAGAGCAAAGCGAAGCGGTTTGTATTTACATTTCTTTAGGCGGCAAATTAAAAAAAACCCCACCCTAGACCTCCCCTAGAGTCGAAAAGCTTGACCATCCCTGTTTTAGATGAAACACACTTTATGGTATTGTTTGTGCATCGATTATTGATGAACAGTTTTATACATACGATCCGACCCGACTTAGAGGTCTAGTATATATCTCCATGGACTTGGACTAGTTTCAATCCCATCTCTTTCAAGGCATATCTACTGGGTGGGATCCGAGAAAACCGACTATTAGAGTATAAACTAGGTACTAAAGATGTATTTATTAGACATAAATGAAATAAAATATAAAAATAAATTACATTTTTTGATGGAAATGATTGTAATTAGATTTTATACAAAGTTTTATTCTATTATTTAAACCTCTTTTGCCTAGAATACAAGTTTTAAACATAGTTGGGGTAACATGTATAATGGCTTTTGTTTATATCAAAAGAGCAAAAAAGGCATAACTAAGGCATAAATATATATGAGTAGTTGCATATATAATGTTATATTTTAGAAAGGGGGTTAATATATTTTAAATGTAGGGTTACAATTCAAATTTACATTATGACATATTAGTTTTAGATTGCTTTTGAATGACATCCATAGTCGGTTTCCTCGGGTCCCCTCCTGTATATTAAGGAATATAATGTGGAGACAGAGTAAACTTAGGAGATTAACCAAAATTTTTGCAAATCATGAGTTTTGGTGTGACCTGGCTATGTCTGTTTAGAACTCAATAAAAATTATTTTGTTATTCGAACCGATTTAGAAAAAATTGGTTTAAAACCTATTTCGTCGAAAATATTTAAATATTTAATAAAATTTGAATTTTGCATTAAATTGAATTCTGCAGAGAATTAAGTTCACTTTATAGCCTTTCGCAAAGAATAAACAGTGTATTGTGAAGCAATGTGCAAGTTAATATCCATTTACATATGGCATCTACATCGTATATCATTGCATTGTATATGATCGCGAAACTTTCGAAAATTGGTCTCCTATTGAGTAATGGATGTTAAACTTGAACATGTGCATTATAGTCAGACAAGTTACAATTACCTTATTTCAAAATTGTGTTTTAATGTAAAAATAATTGATATATAAAATGAAAATGTTATTTATCTTTTTTAAGACACAATGAAATTGAATTCTCTGACAAATTATTGAATTCCTTATTTGAAAACAAATAGTGATTTATTAGACTTTATTTTATTCGTTCGACTTTTGGAAGAATTTGAATTAATTTATTTGACACTTCATTAAACGTGAGATATAACCAGTTCACTATTACCAAGATCAAATTAATAAAAAAAATCATTCATTTTCAAATAAAAGTTACTTGACTATTGAAAGCAATAAATATTTCCCTAACTTATAGACAGAGGTGGCCAAGGTCGACGGCTCTACGGGGATCTAGAGGGATGATTTTTCAGAAAATTTTCTAAGGGGAATCTAGGGGTGATTATTTAAATTTGCAGCAAGTGGGGTATACCTGTAATGTTAAATTTTTGAAAAACTTCAGAGGGAGATAAAGGGAATTTTTCGAAGATGATTCTCTCTATTCCCCTTGGCCACCCCTGCTTATAGACATATTTTTAACTATAAATAAGAATGAGATGTGCAAAAAAGGTGGAACATTTACGAAGTAAGAATGTAGGTTTGTCGTTCAGTATACACCCCTAGATTAAAATTAGCATATGAAGTGGGACCAGATATAGTATTGGTCATTGAAAAAAAATTGATAACAATTGATTTTCACAAATATTGAAAGTAACAATAATTCCAAATTTTACAAATACTTTCAAAATATGAATCTATGCTAGGCGAGATAATTGAGTGATAAACCCTATGATAAGTGTATGAAAGGGAAGATTCAATTTAATATTCGACTATTAAATTCAATTATAGTTTTATTCTATAAAAATTTGGAAAATACATTGAAAGACAATTGGAACTATGCTTTATAGTGGAACGGGATAGAGGGTGGACTCTGGGAATATTGTTTTCAAAGAAATGGAATGAGACTATCATCTCGGCCTAGAAATTTGTGATATATTTCATTCGGAATATTTAGGAAAGAGAATGGAGTAGGCTAAAAAGACATGTCTCACTAAATGACTAAAATGATAAGGAATTTAACCGCACCGCTAGGATTACTTATATTTCCATCCTTATTCTAGGCAAGCATAAAAACGGGAATTTTAGATAGAGATTTCAATTTCGTATTATCCTCTGTTAAATATATGGGAAAACACAAGTATTAAATTGATGGATCCTAGAAATATTAAATCGGGATGTTTAGTTTAGGCTAGGTTAGGTCAGGCATAGGTATAGGTAAATAAAAAATGGACGTGAAACGGCTATTTTTGATGGAGATTTTAATTTGATAAAATCTAATTTTTTTAAAATTAATTAAGAACTAATTAATCACTTTTTTAAATTAATAAATGACGTAAATGTAGTGGGGATTTGAGTTTGAACCGAACTTGTTTTATCTCTCTAGAGTATGGTGACATCTCAAACTGACCATAGAGAAATTGCAGTAAAACCACTGGGAAACAAAATTGAGCTCTCGTTTTCAAATCTGCATTTATTTGTTTACTTTTGGTTCTAGCAAATAGACTTATCTATCGTATGTGTTAAATAGAAAGTGGACAGGACGGTCATATATAAAAAGTATAACTTTGTTACTAATTTCGAACCCATTACTAGATTTGAATATAATTTTTGAAATGAA
>JAQGCS010001810.1:0-12191 GCA_034702105.1 Fuscozetes fuscipes | reverse complement strand
GATGGCTTCTCTTCAGATGTGTTTGACTTCAAACTCATTATTAAAGTGAAGACAATTGCAATCAATCGATGTCTCGACGGAAGCCTTAACTCAATTGTCATCATTTGAGTGGAATAGTGTGTAAAGTGTGGCCACTCTTCTCATCGGAAAAGTTTTCGAATGGGCATGGTCTTTGGGTACCCATCTGTGCCCCTAATTCGCACTTGTGCTAGCTCACATTTAGCTTTCTTATGTAAGAGTAGTTGTCAGACTTGTGCTTACACCATTACCGAATTAAAGAACGACCAACCAAAACTGATAAATATTTAAAGGGTAATCAATTATGACAGGCAAAACGCCTTGCTTATTATATCTCTTTTATTCACAATTTAATAAAAAATGAACAAAAGTATAATAAAATTATATATAAATTAAAAAATTATTTTCAATACATTATATTAAATGTGAAAAACATTCGCATCAATAATGACTTAGACTGTGAGGAAGAACCCATTCTGGGCCAACACAACACTCACTATAAACCAAACGGTGACCCCCACCAGATTCCTGGCCAATGGGCCCACATGTGAGGTCTCATCTACATTGAAGTTCCAGGGAATCATTTCCCCGCACATACTGTGTCCGATGTACAGCAAAATGGAGTTCATGCCCGGGTACTGGAAGGGCTGACCCTCGGGCCACACTCTCACCACATCAATCAAATAGTAGAGTAAGCTCAGGGCAAAGCAGGCGCTCGAAGCGGTCAGACATATGAAACTAAATGACCACAAATTCTTATTAATAGGGACCCAACCGGTGGCGGCCAATAACGCACACAAAGCACCTGACAATTGAAGGTTAATGAATAAACTAGATAACTTCCCAAAATATATAACTTACCAAGGACAGTTCCCCACACTAACCATCTGGTAATACGTTGCTTAGGGTTTGGATATGCGATCAATATTTTACCCAATTGTAAGCCAAGGAATGTTAGGATTATCGAATTGGTCGTCCCTTAATAAAACAAATGGTACATGTTCAATCACCATTTTGCTAAATTACCTAGAATTCCTTCCGGTTCATGCTTGAGATGAAACTTTCCCTGGGGGTCATAAAGACTGGCGGCAGTGAACCATTTGTAAATATGCTCTTTGCCTAAAACCCATCGATCTATAGTAGCGGTAGAGCCTCCTATGGCTCAAGTTAATTACATGAAAAATATATTTCTAATAAAATAAATTACAACAAAGACTCGATTATGTCGATTATGTGGAAATCCTTTTGTGAAACCCAAGGCTGTAATTTTTTTAACTTTTAATTCAAAAATTTATGGAATGAATTCATTTTCTTATATATGGTTATGAAAAAGCGTTTTAAATCATTTTCATTTAATTACCAAGATTAAATGAAATAAAAGTGAGCATGAACTATTTTCAAAGTTGATTTTATTTATGAAAACATTAGATGTTTAGGTATTTCAATAAATAGATATTTCGGAACCAAATAATTGATTATTAGTTTTAAAATTCATTTAATTAATAGATTTTTATTCAAATTTTGTGAACAAATTGTTTCGATTAAACAGTTTTTAATCAGAAATTGTTTTATTAGTTTTCACTTTCAGAGCACAGAAGGAAAGGAAAGGTATAGAAAATGAGATAATAGTCGGAAATGGAAATCAAAAATCAATAAAATGTTTGTAAATCAAGAATTGTTTTATTCATTCATTTATTTTCTTCGAACAGAAATCAACTAAAATAAAAACATAACGCAAAAGGAAGTGATTGACCATGATGCATTTCAGTGGGACAGGTCAATTCATTGTTATTGAATGGCACATGAATTGTACGCTTACATGGATTGCAAGATGAGTTTGAAAACACCAGTTCATTGCATAATGAGATCGATTTTAATGAAACGTTGAATTCATATGGAGATGGGCAAGGTTAGCACAATTAGTGAGTACTAGGAGGCTTTTAAATGCTCTACTATAACCCTGAACATCTCTAATTTCATTGATAAGTTTGAACTGAATTTATTCAATAATTGTTTTTCTTCATGTTTTGCATTCATTAATAACAAGAGAGGAAAGCATACGATACACACAAAACACACACCTTATATATAAAACAACTAGGTAATAATAATTATAATGAGCAATTCAAGACTGATTAATGAAACCTGGTGATTAATGTTTGTTTGTACTGATCTTGCAATCAATAACTTCCCACTGAATAACACCATTGACTCTGTTTTACAATTACTTTAATTTCAATAATAATTAAATTAAATTAAAAACAAAAAACAAAATAAATTCAAAAATAATTAAAAAACGAAATAAAATAATCAATTAATATATCATTTGATTAATTAATAAAAATACAAACGAAACAAATTATAATAACGTTTTTGTTGTTGTTTTGGGTTTAAGTCCTTATATCGAGATTTTTGTGTAATATTTTTCTCATCCAATAATCGCATGATTTGTAATAATAATAATTAAATAATAGTAATAATTAATTAATAAGAGTTAATACAAGAGTAGAGTTCAGTTTCAGTTCAATCCACAGCTGAAGAGATATATATTTATAGAGAGAAAAGTGTTTTTAATCATTTTGTTTGAATAAATTTCACGAATAATTCCAATCAACAGTCAATTGATTTGAGGTCTTTTCAATTGATTGATTATTATTATTATCATTTAGTGATGAGCATGGTCATCCAAAATAAAGTCACCAATTTATTATTATTATTGCACTTAAAATAATAATCAATAATAATATTAGAAAACGTTTTAATAAATTTATTTTGTTGTTGTTTTGCACACAAATATTTGCTAGAACCAATTGGTAGATCTCTTTGAATTATCTATGTAGTTTTCCATTCTGTGGTTACTCGAATGCACAGAAGCTATTGTTGAAGCAATTCTTCTCAAATATTTGCTTGATCAAACATATAATCATTTGTTAATATCTTTGGATTATTCGTTAATCTTCTTGAATGTGATATGAAATGCATTTATTATTATTCAGAGTTAAAACACCACAAATTTTGAGAGGAATTCCCACTTTTAGTCCGAATGACGGGAAATACAAATCATTTTTAGAATTAATTTCAAACTTTTGTTAATTAATTGTTTAATAAAATCTTCGAAAACAACTAATCAAATGTCGAATATTATGGTTATTTTCAATTGAAAAACAACCGCATATTCCTCTCACGAATGATGAACGACTGGGTAATTTTGAGTCAACAATTATCAGTAAATATATTCGGATCACTTGTTTTTTTTGAGGAAATAGTTTCCAATAAAATGTTCTCAAAATTTCATTTTTATATATAAAACAAACGAAGAAACAATTGAATCAATTTTCATGAATTTCCAAAACTATCGATGAGAATAATTAGTGGGATATTTCCAAAAAGAACAGATTATTCAGTGTTTGTGTATATACTTGTGTTGAGACAAAAAAGAGCATGGTGTCAATTATAATAACAGAATTATATAACAAAATTGATTTACACTGTTGATTTAAATTTAAATATGACATTAAAATTGGCTCAAAAACGCTCAGAACTCAAGAATTTTACGTTTGTTTTGTGGAAAAAATGTATTTCAAATCAATTTTCAAATATATTTATATATATATATTATATATAATTCAAATACCAATATATTTAATAACATTTGTTTCATAAAAGAGTTAATTGTTTTTATCATATTTTTCTCATGTCTTCCAATTCAAAGGGTTTTAATGATATATTTTGCGTCAATATTCTGTCCCAAATGGGGTTTTGACTGTTTTATTACTAGTAATTTATGAGTAAAAACAAATAAAACTTATATAGATTACTGATATTGCAGGTTGTTTTCAAATACTGTAAGCAAAGCGAAAATAATAAAATATTTTTCCAATTCTGTTAAGAGATTGTCGTTTTTGACGATAAAATGTATAAAATTCTGGAATTCCTTTCAGTCGAGTCGAGAATCAATTATTTTTTTCATTTTTCTTCCAAAATGGGATTTTATGAACAATTTGTTGGTAAGAATGAGAACAATGTTTGCGCGAAATTAATCTCAAATTTTGAAATAATGTCTAAAATTCTTCAGTAATTTTGAAGAGAAATAAAATTAAGTCTTTTATGAATCTCTTAATAAAATTAATAATAATATTCCGTAGAATTGGAAGTTTTGGCTCTAAATTAGTCCGGATGTTAGTCTTGGTGTTCGAATATTAATGAGAATAATAATAAAATAATCATGGTAACAGTTGACGTAATCAGTTGGCGAATAAAATTTGATGTTTATTGTTGTTGTTGTTGTGTGTGTTTGTGGTCTGTCCTGAAGTATGGGCTCATATTAATTAGCTATCGATAGTCTTGTCTGATGGCGGCGGTGGCGGTGCTTCCTTTCGGGGCGGCATTCGTTCATTCATTTTATCCAGGCCCTTTGCCTCTTCAAAGCTGGCGATCTTGTGGTGGGGCGAGAATCCGGCCAACGCTAATTTAATTTACAAGGATCAATTAATAAACCAATTTTTAAAATAGTTATTTAAATTGAACTGGACAAATTTATTTGGCGTTAGACTGTAACATGGTTCAAAAGAGTTTACTTGGTCTATAATTGTTTTTAATTCTGTACTATTCCTAAAATTTCTAATTTAATCTAGATGTCATTTGTGATCATGAATAATTTGAATAATGATAAATGAACTAATAATTTAGTAAAATAATAATAATTAAATGTTTTGGTTCGTGCAATTTTAACTAGGGTAATGTAAGACATGAGCTCAAAAAATATTTTCAAAATATAAATTATTACATTTCTGTCATATTTAATGGTTGAGTCAATCACTTAGTTTAACAAGTTCAATTCTCTGAATTATTAATTTTGAATATGAAAACATAATCTAGCTGTATACCTTCACTAATAATGAAAAATATATTAAATAAAGTAATTTGTTTTATCAAGTTTAATATTTTTCAATTATAAGCTGTAATTTATCCAAAAAATATCCTCAAAATACATGCTTTCAATTATCTATTTAATTAATGGTTGCTCCTTGAATTATTGTTGTTTACCCAGTTCAATTTAAAGAACATTTTATTGCACGTACCATTTCTAATGGTAGTTTTGCCACCGGAGAGCGCACCCAATGGTAGTGTGCCGGTGGGTGTCAGGCCTTTAAGCTGAAGAACACTTTCAGACTCTTCCCTGAGTACTGAGAAAACCCTGGCCATTTTGCCGATCGCACGGATCTTATTACGGATCACCTCTTTTCTGGCCGACGCTATACCATCTCAACGACAATACGGGATACAAATTGTAAATTTATTTCACCATGTTCAATATAATTAGCATGGTTAATAATATTAAATCCAGAGTTCAATATTCAGTGTCAGTCCGTTTGAAATAAGAATTTGAATGATCAAGGCGAATAAATTAAGTGATTATTGTTTGATCAAGGCCAATCAAAGCGTCAAATGATAAATGATCAAGCGCAACCGAATATTTACATAAAAGAAAAATGAGAAAGATAAAAATACGAGAAAAACGAAATTAGTGAATTGTTCTTAAAAAAATATTCTTGTTAAGTGATACGTAATTTATATGATATAATAATGATGAAACATGCATGCGCAAACAATGCTTGCTGAATAAGCAGAGTTGTGCTTCAATTTACTTAATTAAATTAGTTAAGAGTAAAAAATAATTAATTAATATTAGAGTCGGCTTTTGTTTAGTCCTTGGTACAATTCAAAACCCCACCCGTGTTAGTGATTAACACTCTCTCAGCGTTTTGGATAATTTTACGCTATTATAGACGAATAGGTTTGAGGCCATAAATCAGAGCATTCATATGAAATATTACCAAAACAATAAACAAAAATATATTTCTAATCAAATAAATTACAATAACGACCCGATTATGTCGATTATGAAAATCCTTTTGTGTTTCCAAAGGCTGTAATTTTGTAAAAATGTGTCTAAAAATATATACAATGAATTCATTTTTTATTGATTAGAGAAAGTTCCTTTTTAATTCTACCTGGTTCATTCTAAATTAAAGTCTGAATTATCTCAATATCTATGGAAACCCTATGACTTTTCAAAAATTGTACTAATTATTTACTCATTCATTTATTTCTTTCTTCATATTGCAAGACAACATATTGGTTTATGTATTTAGATCTGGTTAAATTATACAATGTAGGAGGATCTTTTCAAATATTTTTCAATTAATATATGGAATAAATAGTGATTTAAATTGAAAGGTTTCTGAATCATTAGTAATATTAAAATTAGTTTTACATTCATTTATCGAATATGACCAAGCTATATATTCGAGCTTGATATCTACATTTTTTAAAACTGTAATTTTGTAGGTATTGTTCTAAAAATATATGCAACTAATACTGATTTTGAATAGAGGAATAAAAACAAGCCTTAAATTTTTAATTTAAACAAGCTAATTCTCATAGAAACCTAAAATATGTCCCAGTGGAAACCCTTTTTGTTTTTGAAAACTGTTCTATAATATATGCAACGAATTGATAATTCTATAAATGATCTAGAAATATCAATTTCAAGATTAATTTCACGAACAAACACATTTTTGCTCTGATCATGGTCAAAACTAAATTATCCAATTAACGAGAGTGTTGATAAGCGTAGCACAAGCACTGGTGGTGGCGGTGAGTTGTGGCGGAACCAACACGAATACGTACCCTCCAACTCACTTTCAAAGCTCTCCTCTCCCTCCGTAATGAGTTCGTCATCCGAACAGATATTAAGCAGGTTAACCAGCATCTCGGTTACTTTTTCGCCGACGAAAGGCAGTGACCACGTGAACACATCCATAAAGTTGGGTAACCAATAGGGATGTGGCGAACAATTAAATTGTCTGATATTCATAACGTTGTTCTCGTATTTAAGAACCGCCGCCTTATTGTTATAGACGTCCAAATAGTTTGGCGCCGAAAATATCGTAATCAGTGACGGAAACCCCGTTACTACGGACTTCCGGTACATTCGATAACTGACCATGGTGACAAAATTGTATTAGTCAATTTAAGTTTTAAAAATAGAGTATTTCCCTGCATTCAATCGCATAGACTACTAGTACTCTATTCATCAAGCTTTCTGAATTATCAAAATTTGTTCAAAAAAATAATTACACTTGCAATAAAATATAAACTGGGCTAGTTATATTCGTGACACCACTGTGATCTCAATTAGACAATAAATGTTAGTTCGATCTCTAAATTATTGTAAAAACTGTAATTTTGTCAAAAAATCTAATTATATATGATGTGAATTCTGTTTTATAATATTGGGAATATTGGACATCATAATTGATATTTTTTAATTTAACCAGAGTAATTTCACACAATTTCACTAATTATTATCTTGATAAATTTATTTTAATGTAGAAATCTGCCTCGAAATTTATAAAGCTCAAAAAGTGCATGAATTCTAATTTGGACGACCTATCACCATATTTGATCAAATGTAGGGCAATCTTAGCATGGTCACTTACCCGGCATCCTGTGCCTCGTGAGCGCGTATTATTGATAATAAATTATTTTGTTGCAAGAACTCACAACAGGCGCCGTAGGAATAGAAATAAGAACAGCCTCGCACTGAGTTGTGAGTGAAATGTTCTACATTTGACTTTTCGTTACCGAAGTCTTCTAAGGGGTCCGACCATAACAGGTCACACATGGGGCCGAATGCGGGCGGCTCTTTGAAACGGTCCAGTTTTTTAATGTCTTCCAATGTGTGGACCTCTGGGGACAGTCCTTAAGTGCACAAAAGGAAAACATATTTATTTGAATTTGATTTCCATTATTTGAATTATAGAATAATATATGTCAAAGAATTGGGTCACAAAGTGGAAAAGGAACAGGGTAAAAGGGAAGATGTGTCAATCTTTGTGCGATTCTCATGTCTTCTTAATACAGCATTACTTAAGAAATAAATTTTTAAATCAAATTCGAATTTTGAAAGTTTTTGGATAAAAAACTGTAATATTTTGCAAATATGTGTCAAACAATTTCTCTCTCTCTCTCTCTCTCTCTCTCTCTCTCTCATTCAAAATATGAAAATTGCATTGTTATGATAGTTCAGCATAAATAAGCAAGCACGAGTCCCTACTAAAAATATATACAACCAACCAGGGAGGTTTATTTATTATCCCATCATTTTATTGATAGATAAAAATTGATTCTATTTATATCCAGGCTATGAATCAAAATATATTTTAAGTCTCTATTCATAAATAAAGTTCATTTGTCATATGTTTAGTACAGAATATGATAATAATAAGCGATAATAGCATACATTCTGTGGCTTTTATTCCTCTCCATTCCGTAATTATTATTCATGTTATGGAAAATATTAGTTATTATTAAAATCGATTTCATTTAACATTTATGTCACAGTTTATTGTATTCCTGCACAAAATTATTTGTAATTATTTCTTTTACACTGCACCAATTTAATCTCAAAATTAACCATCAAGCTTTTAGTTAAACATAAATGTCACGCATTTGAAATATTTTGCTAGCTTATTGAAAAATTCAATTTAATGATCTGAGCTGTGCTTCTGAGCCAATAACCAAGATTTAGAGCCATAATGAGATTTGGGCTCAAAATATTTCATCCTATCATATTTCATTTCTGTTATGAATCATAAAAAAAGAACCAAGATTAATCCACTAAACACGGCTGCAAATAAACCATAACAAAACATAATCCTGGTATTTTTCTAAGAATTTCATTCGTAATCTAACCAGTGTTTGAAACTCATGACCTGCAATGAGTTCTGTAATTCATTCACAATGTTATGAACAACAAGTATAGTAATAGTTATCAAGTGCTTTTTATGCAAACAATGCAATTCTTGAACACTTCTCCACACTTTATGCCCACTTATTATTGCAATTCCTGCTATTTTGATGATAAGCAGTGTTGGGATGACCAAGCTCTTTATCCTCTTACCTCTATTATTACTTAAGAAATTAGTAATCTTGGTAACTTTTTTGACTATTTTGGTTAATGTAAATATTGCGTAACTCATTAGAAGTTATATAAATCTATGTAGTCTTGGTAAATATTTTGAACTAATATTGATGTTACACCACCTTGCTAATCTCTGATAAGAATCAGACACTTCTTTGAATAAATGATTTGAATTCTTGGAGTGAATTCAAAAAACATTTCTAAAGAACCAAATTCAAAATTCGTCTGATGTAAAGAATAAACATGTTTAAAATTGGATTATTCACCACGATCAATGATTCTGGCTGACATATATTTTGCGCTCACACGCTGATTTAATCATCTTGTTAACTGTATTTTGTATGACGTATTCCGTTGTATGAATACGTCAGTAATTTTCGGTAAGTAAGGTATAAAATTATGTTTGATAATCAAACAAAAATAGCATGCTAATTGGAAATTCTAAAGTGAAATCATGTGACCAATCAAGTGGATATAAATAGAAATCAAAACAATGACCTCGAATAGAATCAATAGACTTAATTAATCATCAAAATAACGTTGATAAGCTTTACTTTGAATAACATATTTAATTTAGACATACGGGTTGAAAATTAATCTTGATTAAAAGAAAATAGAATTTCTTTACTTCAAATCTCTCTCTCTCTCTCTCTCTCTCTCTCTCTCTCTCTCTCTCTCTCTCTCGAAGTGAAATAAAATCGAAGAAATCCTTTTGTTTTAAAAGCAAAGTAAATAAACTTCAAAGGAATTGTGATGACCAAGCTTGTCTTAATGGTTGATGCGTAAAGTGATTTAAAAACTGTAAAAATAGCATTTCCTAGAGTATAAATTTATTATATTTGAAAAATCTATCAGATTTGGAAAAGAACATAGGCCATTTTTATACATGTTATTTTCCAACCCCCTTGGCTATAACCTTAGAAAAAGAGATTTAATGTTAAATGGGATCTACTGTTGAAATTCATTTACAGACTCTTTGAGTACATTTAGAGTTTGTTTTAATTTTTTTTTTGAGAAAATGCTTTTTTCAATCAATTTGTCGAAAACAATAACAGACTGTAATTTGTGAGCAATTGTTGATTTAATGAGGGAGCATATTCACGTATCATCACGCCCAAATTGACCATCATCACCATTAGCGAATCAAAGTGCAAATTCCAAGGATAATAATTTCACATACCTCCATGTACACATAAAAATTGGCCATTCATAAGAGCCGCCAGGGGTAGACAATCGAACGCCTCCATACAGGCGTCATAGACTCGTTCTGAGTATTTAATTTTGCCTGGAGCAAGAAAAAATAAGGTGAAATTAGTTTACCAAGAATAATAACTTTCAATAACAAGAGAATCAATTTTTTTCATTCGTAAAGAAATGAATTGTTTTCCTATTTATTAATAAAATATTTTCTTTGAGTTTCTTATTCTTTGATTTATTTTTCGGTCTTATCTTCACTTTTATATTAGATTTTGATATCAATAGGAAATTGAAGACTATTTTTATTGAGATTTATTGATCGCAAATGACATGTCTTATGAGTTTGAATGACCGGAAACATATTGACTGATAGGCTGTGAGAGGGACGGGTGTGGAGGGAAAGGGAGGATGAGAGAGGTTTTACAAGTTGAAAGATGTGAAACAAATCCAATATTTCTTATCTAATTTCATTGGTGACAGAATTAGACAAGCAGGATCAAATTGAGTGATAAATTATTTATTTTTATACTAGGAGCTAAATTGCTAGAAGCGAAAGTATAAGACCAGGTGAAAGAGTAGCAAGGATTAAATACCAATATATAACGTGTTAAAAAAATACTATTGCAACTTGAAGATTCATCACGATAATTAATCTGGATTAATAATTTTGCTTGTTTACTCTCAGCATTTTAATCCTAAGATCTATTATCTACTATATTTTCAAGTTGTCAAGATAATCTTAAAACTATTTTATGTTGTAGAAATTAATCTTGGATATTCTTGCACCCAGTTTAAGCTTTCAATTAGTAACCTAAAGTTTTACCATGATTAAATTATTATTGTTATTTTTATGTGTATTCAGTGTGAGTTTAGCGATAAATTCCATAACAAAAGAATTGATTAAATAAAGAGATATAACGGCAGAGAAAGTGTGGGAAAGGAATCAATTCTGTAGTGAAGGGAATGAAAAAAATGAATTTCACTTTTCTTGAGGTTCTCTCCACTCGTTTGCAGCCATTCATTGACTGTTTTTATAGACTTATTCCGTAGAATATTCTGTGCTCTGCACTCATTTACTAACACATCATATTCAGCACCGGCTCATCTCAAAAGGCAGTCTACACTTCTCAGCCCTATTCCGTGATAAGTGTTCTTAAATTAAGTTCAATTATCTTATTCTAGAATATAAATGTTTATTAGAATTACCAGGATTTTCAAAGAAGCGTCTTTTTAATGCACAATGGGAGATAATTGAATTGATATTGGCCATGTCTGATAAGTACGTCGTTAAGAACAATGGGATATCTTAACACTTGAACTCACGCTGAATATTCTTCAAAATTCTATTCTATTCTTATGTTATCTTAAGAAGTTTATCTAGCAGATTAATCTAACTGAGCCTGACATCTTTTAAAGTAGATTAAGTAATGGCCTTTCTGATAAGTACGTAGTTAAGAATAATGTAATATTTTAATAAATTTAGTCATACAGAATAGTCTAGAAAATTCTTTGATATAACATTACTTGATTAGATTATCTTGATGATAAATTAACAGTGTGCCTTAATTTTAGAAGGATTCTTGTTGTTTATCCTAGTAAATATTTTATAGCTTTATTATTCTATAGTCTGATACACATTTGGTCAGAGAGTGAAAAATAATTGATAAGAAAAAATTCTGTGTTCTCTATTCTGTGCCTTCACTTCTTTTTCTCCACTAAACTTGCAATAAATTGGATGCACTGAATAGAAATGAATGATCTTATTTACAATACATTAAATGTTATGGTCTTTCTTCGTAAACATTGGGCCTTAAAATTGCTGTCATTTTTATGATTTGCAATTAAGTACTGGAAATATACTCTTTTAGTATATCATGTGTTTGGAATTCATGATGAATGTAATGAGCAGACAAATAATCATGATAAATTGAAAGTGGGAGAGAGAGAGAGAGAGAGAGAGAGAGAGAGAGAGAGAGAGAAAGAGAGA
>JAQGCS010001809.1:0-12193 GCA_034702105.1 Fuscozetes fuscipes | reverse complement strand
TATTCACTGGTGTTGTGTTGATATGATTACTAGATTATATTCATGATCAAACTTTATATCAATAGACTACTAAAGTATAAAAATGAATCTTACAAAATCAAACTTTTCTAAACATTTTTCAGTGGCCATTATCTGGGTTGGACATGGCCATTCGGAAATAAAAATTACATGGTTGAATTCTACCCTGAAACCAACCATATAAGTTAAAATAATCTCCCGAACTTCCTGTTCAAGGTGTTTACTATTTAGCATTTTATTCATAAAATTGAAAATTTAATTACTTGATTCATTAAGGTTACTTTATATAATTCACTTTAAAACTAGTTTATTCTAGAAGCTATCAAAAATATTATCGAAATAGTGAAACCTTACCGTTTCTAGTTTATTATAATTATAATCAATTGAATTTGATAAAAACATGTGTGCAATTTTCATTCATTGCTCAAGGATCTTGCACAATGAAATCTTTTATTGAAAATTATACTCTTGTATTCTTGATCAATAGTTGAGAAAGCTCACAAAAATTGAAGCCTTACTCATGTATACGAATAAATGTCAATAGAATTGGATATCCTAGTGGCTATTTAAAAAACACCTGTGTATAGACATAGCGACGCAAACTCTGTTCGAATCCTCTTCTTCTCATTCTGTGCTGGGTTGAATAGAAAGAGAGAGCTCACAAATGCATTTGACTCGTGTTCTCACAGATCATACCTCAAAACTACCTGTGCTTATAAGTGCAGTAATTTCATAAAAATATAATTAAATTAAATGAATATAATTGAATAAGTGAGCAATTTGTTTGAAATCCTCATACGATTATTCTGTGCTGTTGTTGAAGAGTTCCGAGCTCATTTTTGTGCTAGGGTAAGGAATTCAATGTCACAATTGTATTGACTTAAAAAAATCAATAGGTACACTCGAGCCTCCCAGTTGTGTAGCAAAATTTCCACCTAGAACAGGGAGACTACACAACAGGGTATAGTTATAAATTCTTATACAAATCAAATTCTGAAGTTTAATTAGTAACTAAATTAATAGTTTTACCTAGTTACTAGTTAGGTTTAATAACTACCACACTATCTATTTGAGTTTATAAATGATTTTTCACAAATTGATTTGACAAACTGTAAAGTTATCTATCTATAATTAGTTATTGTTTAAAAAAAACTCGACAATAATTTTGGGTATTTCATTCAATTTGATCTTTTTTATCTTGATCACAATACTTATTCAATTTATTATTTAATTTCTATTCAAAATAATATATACCAAAATTTATTGCTTTAATTATTAGTGAAGTGAAAAACACAAAGAAATTGATTTTCTCGACACAAGTATTGCATAAATTCTGTTCAGAAAAACTATTTCATCGAAAGTGAAAAATATAAACAAAAACATAATTCTCATGAGTTTTGATGAGTTTTTTTTATATAATTTTGTGTAACAAATAAATTGAATTATATTTTTCAATAAGTTTACAGTTTGTTTGCGATAATAAACTTAAGTGAATTCATATTCAAACCCAAACTAATTGTTTTAGTTTATATAGGTTAGCTAATTTGTTTTAACTAAATTCTATTGCAAGCTTCCCTTGTGAATTTGATATAATTAAACTAATGTGCTCATTTGCTTGTGTTAAAGAACATATTTACCAAATTGCCCCTATTATGAATTGTCATCATGGTAAATTCATTTTTAATTCCAAAAAAATTCATTATAAATAACACTTTAGATTAAAATTTCTAAACTTATACCTTTTTAAGTTATATTTACATAGAATTCATGAATAATATAAAACTTGTTATACATTTATAGAAAATTCTATCAAATATTAATGTTTTCTCTCAAATGAATACATCGAATATATTTTTTGTTTATTATTCCTATAATTCAGGAAAACATACAATAATTGAATTGAGAGCCAAAGTATGAGTTAAACCCTCTTAACAAACACAAAGTTGTAAACAATTATAAAGTGGAAGACCACAGAATATTCTGTGCGGTTCTTCCCAAACGATTGTTATTCGGTTATAAGCATTTTGTGGATCGCGTGTCAAACAGTCGTCATATCATTCATTTCCTTCATTAATATATACAAAAATCAGGGATGCCCAAGGGAGAGGGTTGACCTCTTACCTCTACATAGAGTCAAAAATTATGGCAAACCCGTGCGCTAGAATTTTCAAAATTTATCAATATAAGTATACCCTCTTGCCAAAAAGGGTGAAATTTTGAAACGCAATTATCTATATAGATTTTTAAAAACAAATGCTAATCTTGAAATGGTTTGCAATCCTAAGTATAAAAATAAACCAAAACATATACTTGCTTTAAAATTGCAATCAATTCACTATTAATTCCAACCTTAATTTCTGCACCTAATACCTTAAAAATTGTAATAACAATATAGACCTTGCTGTCAATTGTGATGTCTTTAACACTTTCATTTGCATTTCCATTAGAATTTCGGGAAAATAATTTAAAAAATCATATATTGTATACGATCTTGCCAAAATAATAGAAATTTTATTTTCAAAGATTAAATTTAATTAAACCCATTTTAAAATTTAATAACTTACCAATGTAAATTTTGGTTATATACATTTCGAATTTGTCGTTGTTATAATTATTCTTCTTAATTAAACATTTATCCTAATTTAGTATTTCTTTCCTTTTTTAATAATTTTCAATTATATTAAGATTATTTTGACAGGTTATTTTTTTCATTGACACTTATTAAGTTTGTTTTCGATGTTAATATCTATCAAATAAAAGAGAAATAATTCTATAGAAATACAGTTCAAACAGAATTATGATTGCATTGACTGTTGTGTTGACTCTTCTCAACATAAAAGACATATCAATAAAAAATGGAACATAACTCAAAGACAAGCATGATCAATTTACGTCTCGTATTAAGATTGATTGCCTCTCATAGCTTAGCAAAAGTTCATCAAAGTTTATTCTGTTGATTATTCTGTGCTGGCCACACAAAGCCATACTCAAACAAGTTTGGTTCAAACTTAATGCCACTATATTTACACCATTTAATAATTTTCAAACCAATTTTTATCGAGAACGACAAAATTATATATAAGAAATACTACCTTAATATATTGAAAAATATTACAAGAATAATTTACCAATTAAAATAACTTACTTTTAACAAATCATAATAAAATTTATATAACTTATTAAAAATAATGCAAAAATTAACCAGAAGGATTTTCTAAAGCTCTAGAAGCTTTGCAATGCAAAAACCTACTATTAATTAATAAGCATTCAAATTGTAATTTTATAAATAATTTTATATTAATATTTGATTTTGAAAAATGTGTAAGAAATTTGAAATACATATGACTGATGTTTGGTGTGATTAGAGTTAAATACATTAGACTTCTAACAAAATGTTTTGCAAACTGCGGGAAACTGTATAGAATCGACTTTGGAAAGGTTCTTCCCATTGACCTCGAGCTTTAACTTATTACATTTGTAAGAATAAGTAGCATGCAATATATTATAAGTTTTTTATTAATTCACCAACTCATTAATTATTATCTAGTTTGAGTTACACCCTTATCTCTACTACCATTGCTGTCTATTATTTTCTTTCTAAATTGATGGTTCATTTACTAAATTTAAATCAATTCAGATAGATAAAATGCAAAATTTAAATCTCAACGACTATATTAATAACAATAAGAACACAATGTCATGAATAATGGGTTTCTCTTTTGAGCCCAACCTCTCCTTTTAAAACTATTCACAATAACTTCTCATAAAATATCCATCATACTTATTCTACAATGATTTATTTTCAAATTCCATTTAGTAGTACAGATACCTGTCCTCTCTGATGGATATTGAAGTAATGTTATCGAGATTCGAGAAACATTTTTAAAGCTCCAGGCACTTAAGTTGTATCAACAAATATTTGATAAAATATCACTTTACTGGTATTAAATTCAAAGAATTTTAAAGTTCACTTGCGCATTTTAAGTTTACCCTAATATTAATACTCAATTCTATTTTAGCGTGATCATTCAATAATTTTAATAAGGTGTGCTAATTATTTTCTTAATTAAATTATAGAGAAGAAAAAGCTTGAAAAATATTTATTAATCTAGCAAATGAGAGGGATTTCTTTATTTTTTAAAAAATCAACAAGGTCATAATGGCCTATTTTAATATTAACACATTTACAGTAACTTAGAGTACTCATACATTTCATTGAATGCATCAAGGTTTTCTTATTTTATCCCAGATTTTTAAAATCTACCCAAACCTTAGTGTAATTTTTTGATAAATTGATATTTTTGCAGGTTAAATTTAAATAAATAATTTGATATTAAAAGTGGAATTTAATAAATATTATATCTTAACATCAATAATTAATGTTGTTTGTATATTTAAAAACTATAATTATTATGCTCATGTCTTATTAAATGAAGTCGAATCTTCCAGTTGAGAAGTATATTTTTCAGCTAGAATCACCTAACAAATAGGTAGAGTACACAACAGGGAATAAATACAAATTCCTTTGCCTACACATAATTTAATTTATTATTTTATAACTCAAAACCCGCCATATATCTAGTTAAATTATCACTACACATGGTAAAATACTTAAAACTCAACGTGATTCTTGATACTTTTTATAATTATTAAACTGTAACATTTACTTTAAATATTTTTTGAGGTAGCCAATTTTTTTTAATTATTAATCTGGTTGGTTCACACAAAAGACCTGTTTATAATATTTTTTAGCCCAAAATAATTTATAAAATTATTTTCAAAAACAACCAAGAGCATTTCATTTTGAAAACAATGTTCATATAAAATGTGTAATTAATTGTGAATCATATCGATATTTGTGACAAAAATCGTTATTCAGTTCTCAACGCAAACAAAATAATAAAATTCCAAAACAATGAAAACTATTGAAATGTTTGTGTATTTCCTTCTCTTTTACTGACATAAGAATCAAATACTTTAAGAAATCGATTTCAAAAAAGAATTTCCGTAAGACGTAACTCATATAAATGTTATGAAACTTATCCAGAAATCTATAAATCAGTCCATAAAACAAAATTACATTATATGCGACCCATATATGAAATGAAAGATTTGTTATATTTTTGAGAAATTATTAATGAATCTAAAATATATTATTAAAATATATATACTATTGCATGTATCAATAGTATAGAAAATTGTCATCAATGGGTGAATGGGTGATGTTACAACACTGATGTATGTTGTTATGTAAACATTTTCAATAAACTGTGACCCTATTAGGTCTACATTAATTACGCAAATTAAGGTTTTACGGACTATCAGCTGGTTAAAATACAGTGAAAATCATGAAATGCCGACTATAGCAATGCTAACCCTATAGAAATGCAATACAGATAAGACTCTTTAGAGAAAACAATACAATAACCGGTTCATTAATTCAACAAAAGTTTGATATCATAAGATTATGAATCAAATGATTGTAATCCTTTGTAAGGATTTGTCAAAGATATGACATATAAACTAGATGCTATTCGGGCAGCATTTAATATGGTCATCCCCGAAATGTTGGCCAGAATCCGTCGAACGGAAAGACTGAACTGAACGGAAAGATTGTGTCACACAATTGTTTGTGAAGGCAAACACATTGAGTCTAACATCAGATCACATAAAGTCGAACTTGGTTAAAATACCCTTATTTATAATCCCTCTCTGATTTTAACCCCATATTTGCTTGAGTCACTTTCATTGAAAATAATGATAAATTAACTTGTAATATACCTTAATCCGTTAACTTTTCAGAAACAAGCAGGGATATATCCAGGTTTGGCTGTAATTTTAAATTCTTTGTCTAACATATAATTGAATAATATTTTTCGTATTTATAAAGCAATATATAAAACTATAATATTACATAAAATCAAAATATGAAACAATTCTATTTCAATTCAATTCAATTCTATCTAATTGTAATTAACTAGATTCTAATGAAACTGGCCATGTTAATAGTTTTAATGTTAAAGAAGAAAAGTCGCTTTATATCAATTTCATTTACCACTGCATTTGATTAAATACTTAATACTTCGCTTTCTTTACTTATATAACATTATGCTTGATACTTTTTATAATTATTAAACTGTAAAAATGATATTACGTATTTTTTTAATGCTACCAAAATCTTTACAAATGCATTTGTGGGCTGAACTCATCCATACATTTTTAAAATTGTAACTAGTTTGAGAATGATTTTTCACATGAATACCAGTAATTCTTTTAATTGGAGATTTGTCAATTTATTGCAAGTTATAATAGAACACTATAATTTGATGTAATTTTTGTTTTATATTTGTGTGACCAGATACAAATATTTTACTTTTATTTTGTGGTAGCTTAAATAATTCTACATGATTAATTTACAAAGACTTGGGTTATGTGCGCCTGTTGAAAGTAGCAATTTTATGTGACAATGACAAAACTATATACTAGATTATATAGATGTAGTGAAAAAAATTACAACTTTTAAAATACCCATTCCCTTAGGTCGACGGGTCTTCACATCCCTGCTTACAATTATAAAACTGTAAATTGAACATTCAATATTTTTTAAATCTAGCAATTTGTTTATAAATGCATTTTTGGGGGAAAAACCTATAAATTTTTACATTTTTATAACTAGTTTGAGAAAATATTTTTCACAAATATCAGGATTTCTTTTAATTGAAGAATTTTGTCAATTTTTTGCAAGTTATAATAAATTATCATTATTTGTTATGATGTTATGTTTGTTTGCCAAGAGTATAGATTTCGGTGACCAGTTCAAAAAGCGATAACAACCTTAAGCGATTTTATTTTCTGCTTATTGCAAATTATGAATAAATTTGATTTCTTACGTTTTCTGAGCCAAATAGTAAATTTATGTTAATTTTATCTATATCAAACAAGTAGATATATTATTCAAACAAAATATCCATGATCCTAATTTGATTGCATAAGACTTAATCTTTTTATTATTCTCTTTCAGACTCTCAGTTGTCAACACTTGTTGTGAAACTCTTGTGAAACATTGAAACAAAGTAATTGTTTAATAAATGATACAGATCATTTATTAAATATAACAAAGACCTAATAAATACGAGAAAATTTGCGAATAGAATTGAAATGATCTAACATTTGCACAAGTAAGTGACCTAAACAAGTAAGTACATTCCAATATATAATTATGTAACTATAAACAATAAACTGTTAGAAAAATCAAATTATCCTATTGATTTTATAATGCCCATATCATTTTACAGTCTGATCTCGGTTTAAGAGACTACGAGACAGAATTCTGGAGCACCAATGTAGTTTTAAAGTAATTCGATATAAGGGAAATTCGATTTAAGAGAGTAACTTTGGTCACAACAAGGAGTCTCTTAAATCGAGACCAGACTGTATATATGGTCTGGTAATTAATGGCTGACACTGGTGCCTTGCTTTTCAGTGTCTACCTAATTAATAATTTACCAATAACCCAGTTAAATTTTTCAAGAAACAATTTTATTTATTGAACAATTTTAATTGCTGGAAGTTATCAAATTAGAATATCTAGAGCCTTTAGTTTATTCTAATCAATTATTAATAATTTGATAGAATAATTTAATAAATTTAAAAAGTTGATTGTTAATTCAAATGATCGAAAGTCGAGACCTGTCAGCGCAAACTCTAATACAATCAGCCTTTCCTCAATTTTGATGCTTCATTCTGTGTTGGAGTGGATCTGAATAAAAATAACTCACAAATGCATTTGACTCGTGATCTTACAGACCCCACAACTACCTGTGCTCTGAGTTCAATGGAAAGCAAATTATAAATGGAATTAATTTAATAGAAAATTATATAACTTTTTCATTGAATGGAATTTAATGAACAGTTTGTTGTGAGTAATGATTATTCTATGCTCTGATTGCTTATGTGAAAGGTTGCATCCTTTCCTTGCTGTGCTATATTATGTGTTCTAGGATACACGGCTACAAATGGTTTTGTTTTGTATCGATTAAAAAATCAATAAACTTGGTATAATTTTATTTTACTCATTTGATTAATTGTTAAAAGCATTTCATTGAGAATATTTCTATTGAATATTCTTATCATTCAATTTATTATTTAATTGCTATTCAAAGCATTTGATCGAAAAAGTTTTTTATTGTTTTAATTATAAGTGAAGTGAAAAACAATAAAAAATTGATTTTCTCAACACAAGTGTTGTATAAGTTTTGTTCAGAAAAACATTTTTATCGAAAGTGAAAATTACACTTAAATTCTTTAATATCCCTTTTGTATAAAATCTAGAGTTTTGTATATATTTAATCATATGTTTTACTTAATTTACAGTTTATATAACTGGAAACAACTTATTATGAATAAGAAGAGTTCCAAGTAAGACTGATTCTTTAAAGAGCGGAGCAGTAATAAGTAATAGTAAAATGGTTATATATATAAAATAGCATGATACTCTATTTATGTGTTCGTAAGATCAATCAATCAAAATTTTGATTTGTAAGAAATTTGTATGTTTCAAACCTTCCTCCTTTAAAAGATACTTATTGTTTAGGCTCTTAGACTTGGTAATTTTGTTACCATTTAAATGAATATGACGGTATCCATGTACCTTCGATCTTTCACTATCAGGGATGGCCAAACTCGACGAGTCTATAGGGAGGTCTAGACCGGATGAAGACCGAAAATTTCTAGGGGGTGGTCAAAACTCATCGGATTTGGCAGTTTTTTGACTCTAAGAGGGGTAAGAGGTCTACCCCTACCTTTGGACATCCCTGTTCACTATGTTTTAGGACACTTTTGCTCATAGATATTCTAATTCTAAATCTAATAATAATAATGACCTCGATTACAATTATATGACAGGAAACACATGTTTACCAAATTGTCTCTTCTTTGAAATTTTTGCATAATTTGCAGGAATTATGAATGTAAACAGAGTTTACTTATTAATAGAAGAAAGGCAAAAATCTTGCAAAAAATTAACACGAAGTAATTTATTGAATATAGTATTTTTCATTCAAATCAACTAGGATAGCATAAATTTAATTGATTCTGTTCAATTACTTCTTTTATTAATAAAATTTTCAAAATTGACCTTAATTGATAGAATCTTTCAGAATAGATTCTTTAAGATTTGTATTGATTAATAAATTACTATTGACTAGATATTTCATTGCCAGCTTATAACCTTTTTCAATTTTCATCTCGACGTTGATGTTTGTCCATTAAAAGAGAATTAATTAAAGAGAAATACAAACAGACTTAGGATTGCATTGAGAGTTGTGTTTACTCTTGCAAGATTAAGTTATATCAACAAAGAAATGGAACATAACTAATAAGCAAGCATGATCAATATTGGTTGGATATATGATTTATTGCCTTTCATAACGTAACAAAGGTTATAAAACATTAATCAAGATTAATTCTACTGATTTGTTTGTGTTGACCACCCAAGATCATTTAAAAAATGGCAAAAGGACATTTTATCAATAAAATTAATTGTTTTATACATATTTAATAAAATACTTATAAGAGAAGATGTAAAAATTAAAAAGAGGCATTCTCTTTTAATTAAGCAAACTACTAGGTGTATTTATATTCAAGTTCTCAAGAACTCTAAAACATTTTGAAAATTATGCATGCCACAATCGTTAAACCTTTCCTTTCAAAATCTTAATACTGTAATTAAAATCAGAAAATTAATTTTATTTAACTAGGTTTTCGCATGCAAACAAATTGGCTTAGACCTTGGCAAGAATTTTTATAAAAATTGAAATTTATTCAAATTAATGAGCTTGTATCATTCATTATTATTTTTAAGTTATAGATAAATTTATAATTAATGTGATAGATTAGTTGTTTATCATTAGTTTTAAAATAATTATAAATGAATTAAAAAACACAAAGAAATTGATTTTCTCGACACAAGTGTTGCATAAGTTTTGTTCAGAAGAACTGTTTCATCGAAAGTGAAAATACAAATAAAACTCATTTTTCCTGTTTTTTGTTCATTTGATATATATTTTTAAAATTTCAATAAATTGTATCATAATTTTCGCTTAAATTACAGTTTATATAAAAGGAACGAACAAATTACGAATTCCTATACAAATCATTTTAACTCTTTACTATGGTGAGTTAATTTGCTATAAATAAATGCATTACTATTGCTAACTTCATAGGTATGTTAATGCTAGCTCCAATGATAACACTAATGACCTCGGTAACAATCATTTGACAGGAAACACATGTTTATAAAATTGTTTCTACTCTTCTCTGAAATGTTTGCATAATTTGCAGGATATATGAATGAAAACAGAGTTTACTTATTAATAGAAACATTGCATTTAAAAGGATTACAAAATAGGAGTGAAGTCATTTAATAAACTATTTGTTTGAATGATATGTGTTTTGCGCATTTTGACCTGTGACATTTGAAAAATAAAATATTTAGGAAGTAACCAAATAAAATTTAATTGAGCTTATTCATTGTTATATTTTCTAGATTATTTATACTATGGACTGAAAATTTTGGAATCTTTAAGATTTATGTCATGTTTTTGACAAAGTTTAAATTGAGACAGTTAAATATTTCTGCACTCAAAAAAGCCTCAGAATTATTACCAAGTAACAACCACTTTATTATTTATGTATAAAATTCAAATGGAATAAATTTAAACATTTGAATAACTGACACATTAGAATATATTTCAAAAATTTCATACCATTTCAAACTGTGCTGGATATGTTGAATAATAAAAGAGTTATGGTTATTATGATTCATTTATAGGAAATTCTATCAAATATTTATGTCTTCACTCAAATATTCTGTTGTATACATCGAATATATTTGTATAATATTTCTATAATTCAGGAAAACATACAGTAATTGAATTGAGAGCCAAACTACGATTTAAACATTTCAAACAAAAAGTTGTGAACAATTATAAAGTGGAAGAACCGCACAGAATATTCTGTGCAGTTCTTCCCAAGTGATTGTCATTTTGCTTTAGATGTGAGGGTTTTGTAGAATGAAATGAAAGATTCGATATATTTGTGATAAATTATTAATGATTTTGAAATGGATTATAATTATTAAAACTAATTAAAATAATGTCGCAATAAAAGCTAATATTTGAGCAAGTCAATATGCGCAACATTGTCATTATGTAATATAATTTTTTTTAAACAATAGTTAATCTTATTTTAACCATATTCATGATTTGAAGTTTATGATTTTTTAAAATTTCATCCCGAAAGAATATATTTTGCAATTCAAAAATTATTAGCCCTTTTGTATTATTAAATGATAAATTAATTCTTACTAGATGATTATTTCATCGCTGGCCTATATAACACTTAATATCTTTTTGCTAGATATTAATGATATTGAATGGAAGGAAAACAAAGTTAATATAAATAGAGTTATGATTGCATTGACTGTTGTGTTGACTCAAAATTAAGTGATACCAACAAAATAAAACTCATAGAAGACCATGATCAATTTTAGGCAACTATCATGATTGATTGCTATTTAATTCCTAACAGAAGCTTTAAACATTCTTCAAACCCTCTGTTGAATAGAATTGTGACTATAGTCTTTTATCAATTAGGTTAATGACTAGATCCAAAAACTGTAATTTTAATATCCATTCAGTTTATTATATCATAGAAATTTTGACTATAAACCAGAAATTATAATTTTTTTTAGTTAAGTAATTTTAGATTATCATGTTATATTGTAATTGACCAATGATACAATGAGATATTTTTGAAATTTCTGAATTAAAATGAGCTTTTAATTATTTTCAAATAATTATAATAATTTTATTAATTATAATTTTAATAGAAAACCCATTGGATTATGTGACCAGTGGTCAATTGCAATATTCTATAGTGATAAAAAAATATTTAACTTAAGAAATACATAGTTCCTGATCCCTGGTACAAAAGTTCGATGATGCGATAAACTGGGGTGTAGTTTAGTTTATCGACTGATCAGTTTATCGAATCGTCGAAATTTTGTCCCAGGGACCAGCAACTATGAATTTCTTTAATAAAATAATTTTTTATTATTATGTAGTATTGTAATTGACCACTGGTCACATTACACAATTAAAATTAATATTATTTA
>JAQGCS010001808.1:0-12199 GCA_034702105.1 Fuscozetes fuscipes | reverse complement strand
CAGAACAAGATATTGAAGGAAATGAATTGGATTTGAGTCATATTATGATAACAAAAGCAATGACTGGCTTTTTATCACTTAAACAATCGTTCGCTTCTGATCTGATTCGATAACAAATTTTATCCAATTTCAAAATCTCCTCTAGACAATTTGGCCATTGATTCGGGGTCATCAACAGTCAATAGATATACAAAGAAGAATGACAAGTCTTCAGTTTGAAAAATTGCCTTTCCTCAAGAAATTCCATATCCTAGATAATGAGTGAGCAGAATAAGTATGCTTGTTAATAGTAGAGCTAACCTCTGAACAGAATATTAACAAATTGAAAATATGGTCGAAAAGAAATGAATTGAACATGAATTCAGTTCAAATGAATGCAATTAATCAAATATTTTTGATTTGAACTGATATTAAGAGATAGCCTTAGAATTAAAGATTTTGAATCAACGCTTAAATCGACTCAAATCTCGATTTTATAACTATTTTTCTTAAAACAAACTACAATTAAGTTTGATTTAAGTATAATTGTCGTGAGTTTCAGGGATTTTAAACTGAGCTTGGGCAATAAATTAAGTAAATTGGCGGTGATTCCAATTAATTATCATTTTATTCAAATCATTCAAAACTGTGTTTCGACTTCACATGAATTCGACTCTTTGACCTCAAATACAACAACAGATAAGAAGGAGCCTTGCTAATTATTCGCTCAACTTTTAGGCTAGTACATTATTATTTGCACAAATGAAACAATGTTTTTAATGAACAGAATCAATAATTCCAAAGTAATTCATTGATTTTAATTAAATTTGAGTCTAAATGATTTTTCACACGAAAGTAATGTCTGAAAGCCTTTGAGCGACAAATAAATGATTGTTTGCTTTTATGAATTCCATTTAAATTGTATGAAAACAAATATTTTGATTTTCAAATTTAAAACAACTGAATTGAATTTGAGTCCAATAAAGAGGTGATCCATATCTCAATCACCGAAGAAATTGAATTTAATGAACGACTTTTGTTGAAAAAATTTAATGACTTATTCCTTAAAATATTCACTTCAATGAATTTATTTTTATGGATCTGTTATTTCAAATATTTGTTATTTGCTTTTGAAATAGAATTGAAGAAAAAGCTAAATGTCATTGAAATAACTTAAACGACTGAATAAACTTCTTTATCTCTTTCACAAATTCAATTCTGTAGAAAAAAATGATAAATTGTTTAAAAGAGAAACATTTAATTTATTCGATAGTAATTTATTGAGTCAATAGAATTCAAGTTTATACCAGAGTCAAAATTGCATTAAATTTTTATGGATGATTCCAAGAGTAAAAACAAATCAATCAATTTTTATTTCATTTTATAACAGATCAGTCCAAATGTTTTTGCATCAAAAATGAACCTCGATTATATGTATGCAGAGAGAGAGAGAGAGAGAGAGAGAGAGAGAGAGAGAGAGAGAGAGAGAGAATTAAAGAGGAATATAATTAATGTTAATTCAGTTAATTTATAATAATATCGATTGAATTATCATTTCTCACGTATTCGTATGTTTTGCTTATTTCGAGTCAACAATAATTCGCTTAATTTAAATAAAGTAATAATAATTCTCGTTATGAGTGAAATAATGCTCTGAATCTCTTTGAAAGTTGTTTTGCGTTTTTGGTTCTAATATCATAAACAGAAATTCGAATGGAATTAGAAAAAGGGGGAAATGGTTAATGTTATGGCTTTTGTGTCTGTCCTCTAAGAATCATTCGTCATTTGAGTCATTATTATTGTACTGCAAGTATTGGACGAATGCTATTCTCCACTGAAATGCTTGTAAAACGACAAATAGACACCGACTTATCGGTATATGACAGCTCAGTCCGATCCGAATCTCAACCCTAAAAAAGCAAGTATTGTATGGCTGCCATTTCAATTTGCCTCTAAGCTGGCATCTTGGTCTTTATTTCGATACTTCACATAATATAAAATGTGAGAACCATTCAATAAAGTGGATAAAGAGTTTAGAAAATTAGGTAACAATAATATTATATAATTTAATTTCGTTTAGTATATGTTGTATTGACATTAAGACCTTAAATTTGTTTAGTGAAAAGTATCTTTGTTAACTATCTCAATTAGCTTCTAAGAGTAAGAATTTATGATTTAATGTTAAAGTGGTGAGAATCCCAACCCGCAACCCAAACCTAATCGGGTCTGCGATCACGAGATTGAATTCTATGTGAAGCGTTCAAAGTTATCAATCAAATGTGACAGTCAAACCTGCATGCATTCATTGAATGAGAAACGAAAAGCACAGACACCACACCATTGCCAGACCTAACCGATCCTCAACTAATTGAAAATCAGTTTTAGATTAGGGCTAATAATAGTCTTTTCGCATATATTTGAACAAAATTTATGAAATAAACAGAATTATAAGCGACACAAAAAAGCATAGTTTAGTTTTGTAGTTGTCTTTGAACTATCACTTTCTGATGTCTGTCCGCTTTACTCGTCTCAAGCGAATGAATACAAGAGTTTTTCAGTATAGTGAGTCTGAATAGCAAACTACTAAATATGATCCCGAGCTAACAAAATGAATGTGTCATTGTAATCTATATATAAAGTAAATACCTAGTGCAAAAATTCAGCTGCTAACGACCATGGGAAAGGTATTTTTGGCCACTTGAATATGTTAATAAAAGAAGGAATTTGTAAGATTGAAGAAGAAAAGAATTCATTTATGAAAGCTTATTTCATATATTAATAAGGTTACATTGCAAGTTCATTGCAATTTTGACTTTATATCAAATATAATTCTAATAATGAATCAGTTATTCATTGAAAATCTTTGCTTATTTCAATTAGTTTGAACTTGTTCGTAAGGTTTATCAACAAATTAACTGAACTGTGCGATTAACCTTTCCCGTGGTCGTTAGCAGCTGAATTTTTGCACAAGGTATTCACTTTATATATAGATTACAATGACACATTTATTTTGTTGTTAGCTCGGGATCATATTTAGCAGTTTGTTATTGACTTGTTCTTAATTCAAAACAAATTTAAACAAATCAAAGATTGGATTCGATTCGTCAAAAAGTTGTGTATTTATGCGAATAATACTCTCTTTTGACTACAGAATAAAGAAAACGAATTTTCAAATAACGATTAGAGAATACTATTAATTATTCGTTTGTTTGAACAGAACTGTAATTGACTTAAATAACAGATAATTTATGAACAAAATGATCAATGATTTGAATCAATTATTCAGAATTATTCTGAGTTTAATATGTTTTAAATACAAAAAGAAGTAAAAAACATTTTTAGTTATCAAACATTAGATATAATATAACAGAATGTCTGATATAATAGGATAGTATGCATGAACTCAATCTAATGATAGTTTGTCTGATACACAAATGGACGAAACACTGGGCGGACACACGGCGTTCGTATCGTTCATATCATCATTTGTTCGCTAAACACAATTAATCATTGCGTTCCTCACAACGTCTCGACACAACTCCTGACAGACGCGTTACAAACGATGAATCAGTCATTGGTTTCATCAAAAAAAGAGAAAACTTTGGATAATAGAGAATACGATAGACTCTCAAAAAACTTTTATCCGCAGTAATCGGGTAACACTCAAAAGATGGCGTAATGCGAATGTTAAGTCATAAGTGTTGGGCCGACCACTCGACTGAGTCGATCACTACCTCGATATTCTGCTCAAATATTCTCAGAATTTTAAGTAATAATTCTAACGAAACGACTAATAAATTGTAATAAAAACTTTTCACATCCGGTTATGTCAGTCGTTATATATTTTAGTTATCAAATCATTTGTATTCACTTTTTAAACATTTTGTTAATTCTTAAGAGTAAATCATTTTAAACAATATGTTCCGGACCTGTTATGAAGGGATGCGCCCCTTCTCTGTATACCTTGCCGAATGGTAGCACAAAGTTGCCAGAGGAAATGCATGAAAAGTTAATGGTGTTGGGAAAATCCGTCATATAAATACCTAATGTATACAAGAGTATACTTGAATATTTTAAACATTATTTTACTCACTGTATCTAGATTAAAATAAATTTTACAATTCTAAAATAATATTCAATTTGATTGAATAACAAATAATAAGTTTTTACTGTTTAAAAAATATTTTTGGATAATACCTGGTCTTTTCTCATGATATTTACGATTAAAAGTAATTAAAAATAATTTGACCTCAATTTATGTCAACAATTATTTAATTCCAAGATTCACTTACTTTTAATGATTAGTAATTTGAATATTAATCGTGTTTTTATGTAATTATAATTTTTTCAAACTTAACATTTATTACCAAGAATAAAGATAATTTTGTTCGAAATATAACTATTGATCCATAATTATCATGAACATCTGCATAAAATTAACTATTATGATGAATTCATTTTCAAAATGGACGTAAAATTTCAAACTAATTTGAAACGATGTGAAAGAGAAGAGCGAATCAATAGTTACAAATCAAAGTGATTTTAATGTAAATTTATTTGAATCGAAAACATAATTAATGGCCTAAAAAAGTAATTCTTTGTTTTGTATATTCTTTACAAATAATTTTATTGAATAAATAAGCGAAAGATTATTTTCGAAATAAGGAGTCCTTTATATCTGTAATGTTTGAGCCCAGAGTTGTTTGAAGAGAAGTGAAATCTGAAGAGAAGCTGTCATAAGGTTCACATTTGATTAATTGTCTTAAATTTTTGTTCACTATTGAGCTATAATTCATTGGCATTGGAGGCAAACATGTTTGTGATCTTTCTATTCCTTTCTATTCTCTTCTCTTTTGTTTCAGAAAAACTTTTTTAAAACATTTTCTCGTTTGTAATAATCATTTTTCTGATCTTTTGTGTTACGAAAATATAATAGTTTGGACCACATATTTAGTTAAGCGATTCTCACTATCGGCACAGTTATACGGGGGCTGTCATATTGTGATCGATGCCGCTCATATTGGATAGGGATGGGGTGGTCAGCCAAACAACGGCTAATGATGGCTGCAATGATGAGCTTTGCGCGACAGAGACTGATGGTCTCACTATTGTGACCGACAAATCGGACACGCCCCAAAGAGAGAGGGTCAATCCGAGCCCCGGTTCGGTCCAAATTTATATTTTAGTTAAACATTTTTTCGTTTTTCAGGGACACGTCATACAGATTGGTGTCCGTAAAGAAACTTAGACTGAGTTGAGAGCAGTTGTTGTGAGTGTCTGACTGACTGCTGTAGTGAGTGATGAGCTTTCTTTGTTTGAAAGGCACGTAAAAAGTTTGCGTCTATTACTGGCCGGACTCCACCTACTCATTACTGCAGAGTAATAAAAGTGATGCCGTGATGGCAATGATGTGAACCATATATCAAAATATTGCTCCTCTCTATGCACTCAACGCTCGGCCAACAAACAAATCATTTGCATATAAAGTACTGCAGAGTTCCTCACTCTTAGTAATAACAAAAAAGCTCTCTCTCTCTCTCTCTCTCTCTCTCTCTCTCTCTCTCTCTCTCTCTCTCTCTCTCTCTCTCTCTCTCCCTGCATATGCAAAAAGGTTCTAATTAATTATTACGTGTATTTATGCCATTTGTTATGATAACATCACTTTTTTGAGTTCACTTCTGCCACAACTTCGACTGAAGGGAAATAGTTTTAGGAATGAATGGGGAGAACAGAAATGAGACGTGAATTGCAGTAGTTTTGCGTTGGCATAGCATTTGTATAGCACTGGTACAGAATCGGTATTACTGTATTCCATAGCAATGGGAATGTTCGGTGATTTATTTGAGTACATTTACTTTGTGCTATGGAATGGACAGCCGTCAAACATCAATCAAAGTAATAGCGTTCAGGAAAGTGACACTTAATGCACCCGAGAGACAAATGAGTGTTAGGACTATTCCAATACTGCCAGCGCTCCAACACTTCTTGGAAAGACTGAATCACAAAAGAAAATAAAATCTAAACGAAAAATATTCAGTTATAGTGATAATAATAATAATAATAATCGCAATAATAATAATAAGCCATAACTACTAATAGCCGTTCGCTTCTTATTTTTCAAATATATTAATTTATGAACTCATCCAATCTATCGCTTCTTTTATTGAGCCCATATGTACAGTTTGGGTGAACAACTTGGACACCAGGGACACTTTACCGTAGCTTACCATTCATACAGCTTTACCATCGTATTGCAAGAGCAATGCAAGAATATACCACTAGTTAGCTCTCTATTGATGAAATATCTTTCTAAGGATGAGTTAAGAGTATAATAATATAAATTAGTTCGACTCAACTCTCGACTCATTTCGATTTTCTTTTCGCATCGTATTTGAGATAATTCTCTCTCTCTCTCTCTCTCTCTCTCTCTCTCTCTCTCTCTCTCTCTCTCATCTGCAAACTTATTCTGTGCTAACCTTTCATTCTCTCACATCTCTCTATTATTGCTCTCGTATTTCAATATAATAGTTGTGTAAAAAATGACAATTTCTTAACAAATGAAAACTTGGAAATAAGTAAAGAAAAGTGGAACGAGAAGTCGAGAGAGAGAGAGAGAGAGAGAGAGAGAGAGAGAGAGAGAGAGAGAGAGAGAGAGATAGAGAGAGAGAGAGAGAGAGAGAGAGAGCAAGTGATCAAAAGTTGGGAATGACTGTAAATGACAACTGCGACTAACTGTTAAGTGAAATAAGGATTGGGATTCAACATAACATGACATTATTGCTATGGGGCTCAAAGTATAACTTACTATTCAGTTAGCATTGAAATGTCCAAAAATGTTTTGTTCATCCAAATAGAAAACCTTTTGATGGCAACTCTATGTCAGCGCCCGATTTCAGGATTCAATGATAGCACACACTTGTGATCATTGCCTGTCTGTTAATAAATTGTATAAAATGGCGCAAAAACTCAAAATTTAATTAAACAAGTTTGAATTCAATGAATGAGTAGAGTCTAGAATATAGAATATATTAAAGCAATAAAACAATATATGGTTGGACTAAATATTGGCGGACAGTTGTGTTGTGACAGATCAGTGAATTACTCGAATCATGCAATTGTTGCCGAATATATATTACTCGCCATTTGTAACCAACAGTTATAATAAAATAAAATAATTTAGTGCCTCTTATTTACAGG
The DNA here is from genome assembly GCA_034702105.1 of Fuscozetes fuscipes. NCBI lineage: Eukaryota > Metazoa > Arthropoda > Arachnida > Sarcoptiformes > Ceratozetidae > Fuscozetes > Fuscozetes fuscipes. The sequence goes on along the minus strand of JAQGCS010001808.1, from coordinate 5,023 downwards.
TAATAACGAATAATAACGCATAAACATAGCTCTGCCAGTGCTCTACCAGTGCTTATGTATTCTTATTGTGACCATTCATTGCAAGTATCCAAAGCACTAATGGAAGAGCACAGGCCATACACAGGCCATACAAATATTATTTATTGTAGTAAACTAACGGACTATAAGCACAATAAAGTATATTATCTTAACTTAAAATATATTCGTTATGTGTTTATGTCTTAAATATATTGGTTTATGTTTTTGTTCATTAGATTGTGATGGTATAAAACTTTTGTTATTAATGTCTGTATGTTTTGACAATAGCTAATTAAATGCACAGCACTATTACCAGTGATAGGATGACTGCAGCACTCACTCCAAATCTATGACAGTGTGTTGATGCTGTGCTGTGCAAGAGTTAAAACGAAGAGCTCACACAGAATGAGTTGAGACTATGTGCACATCAAAAGCAGACGACCAAAAATGAAGATTAATTCTGAAGCATTCAAATTCGGTTGACTGAACCCACACTCACGGCAATGACGGCAATGACGGCAATGGCTCTAAACTTTCGACCGAATATTTCAACATTAAAATGACAACGAATGCAAAGATGACTTTGACAGCGAATCAACCGAAAGAGTTGAGTCGAGCCCTCTTTCCAACTGCAAACTCAACACATCCACTGAAAGATGAGATGAGCGCAAGAAATTAGACAAAAGACTGAGTGCACAATATTTTCATATAATATATGGATTACTTTCAATTATTAACGCAATGATTATCTCAAATGAACATTATTTAAGTTTTAATAAATACATTCAACGAATTATATTTTCAACGCATCCTACAAATTGTACAAATTGCAATTTGCTGACACTTTTGCATTTCTAAGTCAATCCTTCAGATATATTTTCAATAAAATATTAAACTAACCTAGAATATAATTCAATTTCTAAGTTGTATTCAACTTTGTTAAACAAATAGCAACGTTAAACAAAAAGAGTTGCCTTTAACTCAAAGTAAATGAATAAGAAGTTCGCACGTCTTTTGTAGAAAAGTAGTGTAGTTTTTATAAAAAAAGGTTAATAAATCAATAAATAAATGGTTTAGTTGTGAATTGTCGACTTTGATTGACACTGACTGCGATATTGATTACACATTTGATATAATCTTAAAATTCATAGATTTTCAAAACGGAATTTGAAATATTTTTTCCCAAAATAATAATAATAATAATAGAGTCCAATATTTATCTGATTTTTTTCGTAATAAATCTATTTATTGTGTTTTGATGTAAGGAAAAAATTTAGTGGAGAGGATCCTATGCTAGAGATTTAGAAATTGTTTGGTTGCAACTAATTGATTGATTATCTCTTTGCACGAGATTTAAGCTGAGTTTGACTCGAAATAAGTGAATAGAAAACAGCATTTGATATATAACTTATGACTGAATTTAATTAATATAAAGTCAATTAATTGTTTGCAACACTTAAAGAAAATCATTTGGATTGAGCCGAGAATAATGTAAACCGTGATATCAACTAATTATAAGAATGGATATCGTTTACAATTCTAAACAACAGAGAAGTCTTGGATTCCATGTTTTGTTGCAATCATTCATAACTGAAATATCAAATATTTTCCATTTTAAAAAAATAATTTGAATTAATTATTTCATTGCAATAATAAATATATTAATTAATTAACTTCAAAGATAATTAATTTCTACCATTTCTTCGATTATTCCCATAGTTTTAAATATTTTCTCGATTTCGAGTAAAGTTCAAAATTTTTTAGTTTTTTGACTTCAAAGACCATTCATTAGAAATGAAGACTTTGAATGAGTCCTTAGGTAATAAGGGTTCACCATCGTGATTTCAAATAATTAACATGATTACTGTCCACTGCATAATTCATGAAATAAAAATATAAATATCCTGGACAAATTATTGACAGTAAAAAACTATCAATTGTGTAAAAGGATTAAACTAAATTTACTCCTTAGCAATCAAATTATGATAGGTTTTGATTGTATGTGTGCTCAATAAATCTAGCTAATTTGGATTTTTTTACATAATGGCTTTTCTTTGTTCAAACACTCCCTTCCTCTCTAAGTTTGAGCGAAGAATTTTTGCCATTAAATGCATTCTTTAATCAATTTATTGTATTTATATTCAGAAAAGTTTCAAATAATTTGATAGAAATTAATAAATCAGATTTAATAACTAATTTATTTGATTAATAATAGACTTTAATGATTAATAATTCAGTTAATGTTTAACACATAAAAATGCATTTATTAGAATTGATTGATGATTATTGCAAAATAATTATAATTGACATGAAATGTGCTAATCTATTCAATAGATTTATACAATTTTAATAATTCGTTTGATTAATAAAACAAGAATCGACTCAATCTTTCACTTAACTCTCTGTCAGTTATTGAGCTCTGCTTTCAATAATTTAATCAAAAAACCAATGAATAGACTGCTCTCAAAGCATTTTACCACTTTTGCACTCAATTTGGATAATTTCATGTCGATTAAGACCAAGTTCAACTTTCGATCAACTTCTTTCATATTTATTGATTATTTTCGTGAAATCTTAAAATAATGTTCTAAAGTTGTTGCATGATAAAACTTTAAGTTGAAATCATCGATCAGAATAAGAATTTCTTAATTGAGGGGTAGTAGAAGTAAACACCTGGAAACTACATACCTTCCATTCACTTTTTAATAGAAAATCTATGTTTAGTTAAATGTGAAGTGAATTCATAAAAACAATTCAATAATCAATTTTCCAATGAATCCATTTTTAATTCACAGCGAGTTTGGTATGAAATCAATGTATTTCGAATTTATTTCTCGATTCACATCAAATGGGGATATATTTTGGATGCATTGGACGGATACCTGTTTTCTGGTGAACACACTTTAATTTATCGACAAATTTTGATATTTCTCTAAATTATTGAAATGAGTTCTCAAATATTAGTTTTTTGCAGAACAGAGGGTTTAAATTGAAGGCGAAATATAGTGAAATGACTTTAATCCCGATTTTATGTAGAGTTGAGTAAAACTGATTTATTGATACTTTTCATCGCATGAATGATGTGTCAGAAAATTCACAAATTAAATAATAGTACGAATAGATTAAAGTCGTTTATCACATAAATGGTCTTTCATTTGTGACTATCATATCTACACATTGAGTGACGTAAGACAAAAATGTTGAGCAAAAAATGGACAAAAATGAATTGCGAGTGAGAGCAAGGCATGGATGGCATGGATATCATGGATAGCATGGATGCACTTCTATTTTGTCGTTTCTAATCTTATCGGTTGTGATATTTGCAGTTATTAATAATCAGAAGGCTGTGCCATCGATACAATTCTCAGATAAGAGCTGAGCAACTCTTTTAGATAATTTCCCAAAACGATCGTTAAATTGTTTGAACGCAAACCTAATTCAAAGTGAATTAATTTCATTTTGCATATAAGCTGTCAATAAAATTCGTGAAATATTAGGTCTACTGAACTGACTCTACCGTATATTTATAGATGTTTTCTCTCTTTTGATATTTTCTATGAATTCAATATATTATTGGTTTTCAAAAATTTTTGTTGTTCGGTATCGAAGAGTAATAAATCTAATTCTTAACCACAATTGGAGTATTGAATATCAATGAATACAAAAAAGAGATCAAAACACGAGTAACACAATAGCAGAGAATAGTAGAAATGCTAACTTTAGGCAACTTTGTGTCAAGGAAATTTGGTGTCAGTCGATAGTTTGGAACTTCTTCAACATTGCGACAAAACAACTCATATTTCCCACATTTTTTACCGGCAGAGCAGCAAAACGACTCTTAACTAACGTTTGGCTGTTTTTTGTTATGAGAACTCAAGTTTTAGCAGTAAATCATATGAACAGAACAAATGTCAATACTATATGCGATACCTTTAAAAAGAAATGTGTAGTCTATGGCATAACAGTGCGCTTCAGGTCCATCATATCACACGGTTAGCAGTGAGACAGACCGTACTTTGAGTGCACACAACTGTGAACAGTGCTGTGTATGAAAAGTTTGAAGTTTGAGATATGAGTGCTCCATATAAATGGCATGTCTGTCACTCTTTCTTCTGGACAGATAAAATATGATTGTGAGCGGGACTGTCACACACTATGATGACTAATTTGAAATATGTCCCTTTATGGTCCTCATACCAGCTCTCCTCCCCTAACTACCCCCTCTGCCCCCACCATAGCCCCAAAGACTTACGTATTTACGCAGAGCTTTACGTTTGTGTTTCCCCTTTCCATATATCAGTCCTACTTTGACATAAACGATGGCATTTCATCAATCACTCAGAGCTGTATTTCTGCTAATATTATGCTTGCAATCTATGCACATCTGCCACATCTTTGGCCTATTTTGATCTCAGCTCAACACAACTCAGTCAGCGCTCGGCAACGGAGTGACGCCTCCATTGCTCTTATGATTCATAAGTTTGAAGATTAAGTCAAAAGCAAATTAACACTTTTCCCAAATTAATTGTCAAAAACAACTCATTCCTTATGAATGCTATTCAGTAAAGAATTGGACGAAAAATAATTAACATTTAGTTCTAATTCTTATGAATCGATTTCTCGAAAGAATCGTCGAATCGTTAAGTTTTGCTCTCATTTGGCAATAATTTTTAGGTTAACAAAGAAATTAATTTACATATGAGTTAGACTTAAAGCAAATATCAAACGAAAGCTAATGTGTGACACAAAACAAAATAAAATGAGACAAATGTTACGCATGATATGTTTGGACGGAATAACTCACTTACTTTGAGCTGTCAATAAAATTGAGAACCATCTGAAAAATCGTAGATAATGTGGCAAATTATGCGCTCAGACAAGACGTTCATTCTCTGCACTTACTGTTTGACAATCAAATATTGAATAACTTATCACAACTTTCAGAGCAGTTCTCTCTCTCTCTCTCTCTCTCTCTCTCTCTCTCTCTCTCTCTCTCTCTCTCGCT
>JAQGCS010001807.1:0-12200 GCA_034702105.1 Fuscozetes fuscipes | reverse complement strand
AAAGTCCTGAAAACACAATTCATATAAATTCACTTAATTCTATTCTCGCTCTGATTTTCGTTGTTATATTCAAAAAATCAGATGAGCGAGACAACAATATTCCTCCTTTTCCATCGTCTCTAGTAATTAGGTGTTGTTATACAGATTCAAATGATGGGCAGTTACTATGTTGTTATAACTAATTTATAACAACACCCTTTTGTACCGTCCACTTTATATCAGCGTGCTGAAGGTGGCGGTCAGGAACGGTATTTAGACTACTTTTTCTCTTTCATATCCACTTATCAAACCAAATCCACCTACCAGATCCTTCGCTAGCACCATAACCAATTCGGACCCTATATGCTTTTTACAGAATACAAATATCTCTCTTCGTTTAAAAGTTAATTCATAAAATATTGATGCAGAAACTTATTGACTAACCTAATACCAATATCAACTTTTGAAAAAGCTATCCCCTAGAGCCGTCGAGCTTGGGCATCTTTGTATCATACTCTCCTCAATATCCCCATAGAAATGGTGATCTAGACTCTAGAGAATATTTGCAAAATATGTTGAGTCAGGGTGCCTTTAATAAACCTTATTTATTAAACATTATATGAACAATATATTTGTTGAAACTCATAAAAATTGATGACTCCTTTTAATCCTATAAAATATAGTTTTGGTTCGAACTATGAATTAAATATCAATTTGTTTGAAATAAATGTGAGTATCGATCAGAAGAGGCGATTAAAGTGTCAAAAATGTTAAATTCACGTCTAATTTAATCAGATATTCGAACATATGTTACATATTTTATGGTTCAGCTGTTCAGTGGTATTCAAACGGATCCATTGGTAATGGTACCTGTTCAGAATCACCATAGAAGAATTAAGCAACAAAAAAAATTATTTTAAGACATTAATCCAAACAAAAATTTAGAGTTTTGGCCCACAATTTATCCGATACTTAAATTTTATTTTTATATATTTGTCTTTCTCCTAATTGACTACCGTTTCAGACCAGGGATGGCCAAGCTTTTCAACTCTAGGGGGTCTAGGGGGTTTCCAAAAGTCCCTAAAAACCACTTTTTGATTCAAATAAGCGTATTTTAGGCTTTTTAAGCAAAAATGTCAAAAAGAATAAAACAAAAGGGTGGCCAAGGTAAAAAATTTCCCCGCCTCGCTTCGCTCGAGGGCGAGGGGATATACCTGTAATGTTAAATTTTCGAAAAATTCTAAGGGGGTTTTGCCTAATTTTTGGCAATTAGCCCTTGGCTATCTCTGGTTTCATGTTTTATTTGACGAGATCACATTTATTATCTTTCAATATTTAATATAGTGTTTGAAAACATTGTAAACACTTTTTTGTCTAATAATCACTTCCAATAGAAAGACATTTTTAAGATAGGTTTTCAACATTGAAAAAGATAATTGAGACGAATCTCAAGCATGTTTTAATGTAATCTTGCTAATCAGTATCCTAAACTTGATCAGTAGCTGTTCATTATATAGTCATTTATGCCTCTGCCTATAAAATATAAGAAGGAATAAATAGTCATTCACATTAATTAATGTGGTATCACAATTCTATATTGGTAAATTTGATGTTCCTTGTTCCTTGTATCATATGTATGAAATGTGAAACAAACTTCTTTAATATTTTGATTTACCATGGTAGTGAGAGAACCAAATTCTTTAACAAATTTATTATTTATTTTGCAACTGACAAAAGAATTTTGACCCCTTTGACTCATATATGTACATGTACATATACGAGTAGAAATCTATCCAAATAAGTCTCGTTTGTTTGAACAAAAAGTAAACAAATAAAAGTTAATTAAAAAATGAGATATTTTAATCAAGGCGAAAAAGGTTTTAATAATCGAGTTAAACTTTATTTTGAAGTAAATGGAAATCATTTTTTATCAATAATTGTATATAATTTCATTTATTAAAATCATTTTAATTTTAATCTCCAGGAAAAGGGTTTACCGTACTTTTGCCATGGCGACTTTGAATTTAGACCATGCGATGGATTTAGTGAAATTACTTGACAAACTTTGTATCCCACCCCCACTCTCACCAAATAACTTACTAAACCTTTAATTACAGTTTCGAAGAGTCAAGTGAGGGGCGATTTTTGCCTATTTTTTCATCCCTTTGATTTTTTATTTAAGAAGTTAGGAAAACCCCCTATGCCTACTAATTTTTTAAGTAATTATTTTTTAATTCTGATCCCTTAAAATCGAGGCCCCCCGCACATCTGCCTAGAGGTTACCATTACAATGCCTAGAGGTTAACATTACAATTCCAATAGAAGCGTTCAGTGCCGCAAAAACCTTTGTCTTAATGAGAAATTCACTTATTGAGTTGGTTTTACTCAGGGGTGCCCAAGGTACCCGACCTCAGGGGGAGGGGGGTCCCTCGGACCAAAAAATCAGGGGAATATAGGGGGTGTATTTTTCTGACTCGCTGGAGGGGGGGGGGGTAGTGGGAGATAATTTTTCCAAAAAATTTGCCGCCTCGCGTTCACGGAGGGGGGTCCGATTTGCCTCAAATCTAGGGAAGGGGTCTCGTCGGGACCAAAAACTAGGGGGTATTTGGGCTATACCCCCCTTGGGCACCCCTGATTAATATTGTATAAAATAGTTAACAAATTTCCTGATATAAAATTCTAATTCCATTCGTATAGCCTTTTGAAAAATATGAAGAGAAAAACAATAAGACTGAGTTGAGAATCGGTAGAATGATTTTGAATAGCACCCTAAGCACAGCACAATCACCACCACTCAGCCAACAACACTATCACAACATTAATATAGATTTTGTATAGAAGTGAGACGTGAGTTGAATTTCATAAGAATCACAATTACAGTACATTTAGTGCTTATTCTGTGCGTTCGTCGGCCTTCTCCTCAGCCCAGAGTTGACCCTCAGCTTTCTCTAAATGATTATAACTGCAGTCAAACTATTGCTGAAAATATCAAATGTGATACTCGTTTCGAAAAACAGTTTCTTTCAGTTATTTCTGTTTCTTAATTATCGCTGAAAAATGAATACCTATTATTAAAACATTTTGTGGCGCTTTTCCAATACTTATTATCTCTTACTTTGCTTTTAAAGACAGCACATTCTTCAATTGAAAAAATTATTCCAAATCATTGCCAAGAAATTAATGATCAAATTAAAGAAAAAGATTTTTTTTTGAAAATTTATGGCAATATTTTTCCCTATTATAAGAATTTCAAAGGAGACGTACGACCAGACATTCAACGGTTATTCATTAACTTATTCTGAATTATAAATGAGTTTAAAAAAATAATTTTAAAATATTTACTTCGAGTTCTAAGTTTGACTTTAAGACTAAACTGCATATCAATTATAATTTTGATTTTTCTAAACACATAATAATTAGCGAATAATCCGTTTATATTTTGCATTCAATTATTTTTTTATTAATTTAAAATTAAAATAAAATTCTTGTATAGAATGTATAGTAATTTATATCTATTTATGTTATTTTACAATAATATGTAACTTTTCTACAATTTTTTGTAAATTTTTGAATATCTCAGAAGTGCTTACAATTAATGAGAAAAAATGAACAAAATCTTTACATAAGTTTTATGACTAAATGAGTTATAATAAACATTGATTTTAAAATATAATCCAAACTTTTATTTACTTATAATTGTATTTTACATTTGGTTTTGAAATTTTATGAATTTGTTTGACAACAAAAATGAGTTCACAAATAGTTTTCATAATTTTCTTAATAAATTTGCTAAAATAATGATTCATTTCGTTAATCAGTAAATAAAAACATCGAAATCTTTAATAAAAATAATAACAAATCAATGATTAAGTATTCATTTAAATTATAATAAATTGAATGAGAGAATTGTACAAGAGTATAAGAATTACAATTACAACTATAGAATATTGAGAAACGAATTCAGCTAAAACTTTATGGTTATTATTGTCGAGTATTACAACAGTTATAGATTTATAGTGAATCGAATTCTCATTTCTCTCGTTTTGTAAGACATTTAAATATTTTAGAGACGAAACTAATTTAAATTCAATTAATTTTTATGTGAAAAATGTTATAATGAATGGCACCGAATATTAACTCTAATAAAACATCTCTTTCTTTCGACAACACTTTCATAACTTTGCACTCCATGTCATTTAGTCTAGAATTAAAGTGATTCCAGGATAATAACCGTTAGATTATTGCATTTGAACTTTCCATTTGATAATCGCTTTTGTTTTATGAATTTATGAATAATCTGAATAAATTAGAAATAAAGCTCTAATTCTACTTTTGTATAATTATTTGTAAACTTTGTTTCACTTTCTAATAATTCAGTCATTCATTCAAAGTATGTCTTTTGTATCGATTTATTCACCAAAAGAGTAATTCAACGAAAATGTGTTCACTATTTAAGTGAATGACAATCACGACATGTATTTTGACATTTGAATGACAATTGTGTTGTATTCTTACGCACTGTATTCTTGATTCGCATGAGTCTCGATTGGGGCCAATGTGTCGCCGATTAGCCACAAAATATCAAACACTTATCCAAATCACCCGATTTGTCAACAGACCGATCACTCATTAAGTATTCGCAAAATGTTTGTCATCTCTTCGATTATTTTCAATACATTCGAGTTTTAAATTCGTTAATCAATTTAAGTAATTAATAAAACTTTAAATAATTTCAAATTAGAGCACAGACTAGAAGTCTTACACATAGAAAAGGCTTTTTTGCACACATTTGGGCACACATTTATCGCTAATATTTTTCTCAAAAATTTAGTTCCGAATATTTTACAATAAAAATCTCAGTTTTTGTATAAGAGTTTCGGTCTTAAGTATTGTTCGCTTTTAGTCATACCGTCCGCAGCCGAGAGGTTCAAACGGCTGCGTGTCTTTTCATGTGTAGTGCCAAGTGGTCCGATCGTGAAAAGGCTCTCTCACAGAGCCGACATTGGAACGGTCGGTCGCCGGTGTGTTTCCGGAAGTGACGGGTGAGCTCATCACTACGGGCGAACTTCCAGCCGCAACCCTTCCAATTGCACTGATAAGGCTTTTCGCCCGTATGTGTCCTCAGGTGTGCCTTCAAGTGTGAGCTTTTCGTGTATGTCTTCGTACAGCCCGGATGTGAACACGAGTGTGAAGTAGTTTTCTTGCGCACACCTGTCGTGCCATTCGTGCCGTTCTTATTGTTTTTAATGGGTTTACTCTTATTGTTGATGTTTTGACTCGTTTTCCCCATTCGAGGATCGATTGCCGCCAAACATGTCGGATATGTGGCCGCACAGCCCGCGCTCGACAACAATTCGGCCAAATTTGGCGAGGATGGAGGGGTTACCATTTTGTGCGACGGCATCGAATTAATGGCAGCGTTGGTCGTCACTGGAATACCGTTCAGTGCTTTAGCCAACGTCGTGACCGTTGTTTGTGGAGCGGGAAGTTGTTGTGCTATCAGTTTAATTACCGCTAAGTTCTGGGTTTGGAATGGAGTTTGAGTCTGAAATTGTGTTTGTTGTGTTTGTTGCTGTTGTTGGAGCTGTTGGTGTCTTTCCGGTGATGCGGGCGGAGACATCTGAGTCGATGGCATTTGCATCGATATCGAACCTAAACTCGGAGTCCAATTACAATATGGCGGTAAAACACTGGGTATTTGGACCGTAGCACAAGACTTGGTTGACTCCACACATATCGGAACCATTACTTGTGGTGTAGTATTGTGGGGCTGGTTTTGAGGCTGAACCAACTGTTGATGAAGTATTGGCATGGTGTCTTTCGGTTCCAATTTTATTGAAGTAGTTGGAGGTTGAGGTGGAGTTTCAATGTTGTACGGATGAATCAGATTATGAGTGGCTGTGGTGTCACTATTGCCATATAACTGAGCACTTGTGTCCGCACTCAACATAAAGTCTGTTAAATCAAGAGTCATGTCATCAAAACGGGATTCAGATGAATGGTCCCGAGCGCTGGTATCACTTGGAGCTGCCGTCAAACTGAGTTCGGTTGGTGTTGGGTGTTGAGTCGGATTGGAATGAGTTTGGTTGTGCTGCACAGTCGTCAATGATGTGAGATCGGAAGAGTTGGGAGACGGCAGTGACTGAATGACATTACGAATCATTGCTGTGGATGTTGTTGTGAGTGAGTGTGGGTTCGGCACTAACACCACTGTAGCTTTGGGGGCAACTGGGTCAGTTTGCTGAGCGAAATGCTCGCCTAAGAGTACGCTTTCAATGTCCTGCCACATCTGAAAGGGACAGACAGTCAAATTTGATTAAAGGCTTGAAATTTGTGTTAATATCAATAAAGATTAGGAATAGAAAAATAGGACATCAATTCAGAGAGACGTCAATCAAAAAGCAAAAAATTGAAAAAAATTTTAATTCACGATTTGATTTGATTTTGCACTCAATAATTATGTGTCGATCTTTACCTGTGCTCTTATACGAGTCTTTGGGAAAGTCGTGCAAATGTTTTATAAATGATAAATATTTAACTTAAACATATACTTAAAGTTTATTATTATAATTGTAATTATTATTATTTATGTGTTATCATCGATGAGAGCCAGCACTCAGACCTGTGCTGATCGGCCGACGGATAAAATCGAAATATTTATTTGTTTCTTAATTTTGGATATATTTTTCAATGAGAGCTCCCATTAAACCAGATTTACATTAAAGGCTAACAAATAAATTAATGGTTTACTCGAGTCGTCGGCAAATGAGTAGAAAGCCTTCTGTTAAATGTTTAGTATAACCAACAAAAATATGACAAATCTATTGGAAAGCTCATGCAATAATTACATGACCAATCTATTTATTGAGAAATGTCATTAATTAATGTAAAATACTTAATCTGGTGATCGGCAAAGACTTCCAAAAAGTCATTTGAGTTAATACGAGTGCAAACCAAAGACATGACAACTCTATTCATCAATACTCTAATAAATAGAGTTTAGAAAAATTATTAGAAAATGTTAATTCAAGAGAACATCATTTTGAAAGATCACGAAAACCAGTAGAAAGTTGTAATCTTGCATTGTTTTCACAAACTTATTCCCAACTCAAATATTTTCCCCCAAATTATTCATTATGTCCGGCAATGGAGTCAATAATGAGCCGAAATGTGCGCTCAAAATGATTTCTCAATTTATTTTGTGTTCAGACATTTCTGAGGTTAAAAACGCTATTTTTCATAAACTTTTATAAATCAATGATTTCAATAAATCAGCAAATTTTGTGTTAACGCAACAAAAAAAGTACTCAAAAATAAGAGAAAAATTAGATTTATTACTAGTTAAATAAACCTATTTATAATACCCGAGTAAATATCATGGGTTGGAATATGTAGTTATCAAAGAAGCGATTAATAATTTTTGTTTGAGTCAAAACCTTTTTGAAATCGAAATCCGTATCCATTCGGTAATAAGTTATTAAAATTATAAAGAATAAAATTACAGACATGGATGGCTCACAAATGTCAAAATCAACTATTATAAGATTGAAAATCAATCTAGTCAGATTAATCTTGTTAAAATGAAAAATGTTCTAACTCTACTAGATGGCGCTATATGGTGAAAATTTATCCTTATAAGTTTTACTAAATTTTGAAGTCGGCCCTAAAATTTAGCGTAAATTTAGGGGAAAATTTAGCTATTCACATCCCTAGTAATAACATTAGCTTTTTGTTAATTCCACGCAAAAGATAATTAGTTTTTTAACAAAATATACAATAAATGAGGAAAAGCTAAGCTTCGCACAGACTTAAAGGCCGGAGCTCTCAGATAAGTCGGACATCTCTCTAATAAGAGAATCAGATTCGGTTTGCCTTATATTCTAATCTGTAATAACGAATAACCCGATTAGACATACAATTAGTTGTCAAATAAGATGATCGAAGTCTTGGCTCTAATCTGATTGTATGCTCTCAGATGTGTCAAAACGAAAGCGATTTCTCAATAATTGATTATTCTCTGAATGACAGATATTTTTGCCATAAATTTTTAAATCAATTCATCACAAAAATGAGACGAATATTAATCAAAAATAATAAATATAAACAAAATAAAAACGAACAAAATAATCACTTTCAGGGATTAATCCATCTTTTTCTCTATTGATAACCAAAAACTTGACATTTTGTACAAATTTCCACTTAATTACTAAAAAGTTCCCAAAATTAGTGCTCATATTTAGAAAATAAGAATTCCTCATAAATGAGAGTTTAAGAGTCTCTCCTAAATCCAATCAAATAGAATAGAATTGGAAATCAGAGCTCAGGTAAAGAAATGTACTTTTAAAAAAATGCTTCTGTTACAATTTTCAATCAGGTATCAATCTCTATTAAAATTCGGCTTTAAAAAAGTTCGAGGAAAATAACTCTAAATTATCCACAAATTTTGAGTTCAATTTTTTCTGAAATCTTCCATAAAATTAATTCAAATATTTTTTTTATTCAAATGACTCAAATGCAGGGATGTCGAAGTGAGCAAGCAAGTTAGGGGCTACAGGATTGCCATACAATGACTGCACCAGAAGTATCAAAAAAGTTGTCGTCTTGTAACTTGCTTACAATTTTTGCTAAATATACAATATGTAGTTTAGGTTGAATTAAATGCAGTCTTGATTGAGTTAATTTGAGTAAATTAATTAAAATAGATAACAATATGATAAAATATTTTGTTAAAATCTGAAAATCTCAGGTTATCTAGTCTGTATGCAAGCTCAAAAGGATAAGGGAGGAAAATTTGAAATTTAAAATTGGCAAAATCAGAGAAATTGGCATACTCAAATGCAAACTCAAATGCCTCCCTCTCTGCTCATGTCTGTAAATGTCGGCTCAAAAGTGAAATTTTCGCTCAAAATGTGAATTTCATTTGACATGAAAATTACGGAAAGAAAAAGTGCATTATTTTTGATTATTATTTGAATTTTGGTTCGATTTTGTTTTGACAGTCCTTTCAAAGTGTCGTATAATTAAAGTTTAATTCATTAAAAGTAATATTACTTTTGAGTGAAGGGCTCTTTTTAAGCATTTGAAATGAGGCCATAGAATAGATGAGAGGAATTCGTAACAATTATTAATCACTATTTTAATTATTTTTCACTGAAAATTTAGATTAACTTATTTGCAAAAGTGTTTTTGCAAAAATGATTCACTCGTTTTGGCAAATGTTTGATAACTTGTATGAACATAAATAATAATAAATGCGTCCAAACATAACTTGCATATGAGTAGAGTAGAACCAAATAAACCTAAATATGGATCCGAAGACATGAAATATGTTATCATAGAATATAAATGCTTGAGAATTCATTGCCCGAGGAATGACTCCGAGCAACGAAACACATAATCAAATCAATTGATAAGAAATGAGCTTTCTCAACTTATTTACAAATACTTTCTAAAAGTTATTTACTGCAGTTTTCACAGTATTTTTTGTCGAACAGGAAAACGATTTTTATATCGAAAATTCAATTTCGAGCAAATGTTTTGTTATATTTATCGAAATTTAATTAAATAATTATTCTTTCATTTGATTCTTGTTTGGAAAGACTTTTGAAATGTTTTAAATCAATGATTTGAGTAACAAATCATTAATCAGTTAAAAATTGATAAAATTAATAGTTTTAATTCACGAAAACATTCAAAATATTTAGGGCTAACCAAAAGTGAGTTACAATTTTCAATTCAAGATTTTTATCTATATTTCAAGGATTGATCAAGGATATCCAGGGTATAGCCAAAATACCATCTGAGTTAAAAAAAATGTTGGAGCTTCGCGACCTCTTGCATACCCTACACACACAAAATTTGCGCCATTTTTCCGATTTTTCGAACGTTACCGAAAGAATCCAGATTTTAATCGAATTAATAACAATTTAAACTAAATTAAGGCTAAATAACTAGATCTAAACCGAATTAAGTGTCAATTTAGCAATAAAATGGCAATTTCCGGTCGAACTTCCGATTAGCCATTTTATCATAGTCTTACCATAGACATACCCTCTAAGGTTGTGGCAAAAATTTTGGTCAAATACCCCCAATTATATCCTTCTGAAATAGAGCTGCATGGTTATTCCTGCGATTAATATAAAAACATTTTTACGATTATTGGGTTTATGAATACGTTTGCTATGATTTTGTTATGAGTTCACACGGAATGGGCTCTTAAACCATCAAATCATACCTCAAATAGCCTTATTAGGAACGGATAGGGAGAAGAAAGAAGTTTAAAAGTTTGTTAAATCAAATCCCACACACTTTTCAAGACATATGAAATGATGGAAGAGCTCAGAGCAGAGCAAAAAACTGTTTATTAGATAAACGTTTGGCTTATTTTTCCAAATGTAGTGACAATTTTTAACTAATTGTCTATCGATTTAATAAAGAATTCAAATCACAAGTGCTAGAGCATTCTACCAACAAAAATATTATTACAGAAATTATTTCTATATGAGAAAGAAAGAAAGAAAGAAAGAAAGAAAGAAAGAAAGAAAGAGAGAGAGAGAGAGAGAGAGAGAGCGTTGGACAGAATGGACCCCAAAGCTACAGTCATTTTGGTAGAAAATAAATTTGTGCTGACTAGTGAGCCATACAATTATGGCGGAATAATTTTTATAAAATTTTTAATCTTTTAATGTTATAAATGTTTATAGAGTAGAGTCTGACAAAAATTTAGTGCATCAATGGTTTTGTTTATTGACTAAACACTCCAACCATTTATGCGATTATTATGAAAGTCATGAAAGAAATATAAATTAAATAATTAAACTACTTATCGACTGTTCGAGAAAAATGTCGATTTATTAAGCAATAGATTAAGTGCTTCGAGTTTTCTGCTCTTAAAACAGAAACCAATTTAAATAATTTTCGTATTATATTAAAGGCTATAAATTTTTTCTCAAAAGTGTTTAAAAATCAAAATACATCTCAAACTAAAGATTAGTCCACTTCTCAAACGCGTAATCTCTTGAAAGTCACACATAAGAGTAATTTGGAGTAAAGTCTTTCGTAACAAATATTTTAACTCTTTTTCCATCAAAATTCTCAATTTAGACAACAATTTCGCTGATCTTTTCCTCACTCCTTTTGGAAAAATGTCCTCAAATAGTGCCTTAATATTTTATTTTAATTAACGGCTCAACTATTTCTAAATTAATGACTTTAAACATAATGTGATTCAAAAATTATGTAAAAAATGTCTCACATCTAAGTGTGTGGCCGTTTCCCCCCACTGTCCCCTCCCTCAGTATAAATGGAAGACAGAGTGAGAGTAAGTTTTATGAGATTATTCTCTCCCTTTTAATTTAGTGACAGAACCAGAAACTAATAAATTATTAAAAATATTTAAACTTTTAAATAGATTTATGTTTGACTTAGTTTTTACATATTTTGTATCGATTTTCACTCCAGATATGAGTAGAGAGCGCTTTAATAAAATAAAAATATTAAAAATATATTTTGATGTCTTAAGGGCATAGGTATCGGTGCAACTGTTCTGCACTAAAATGGGTCGACTCCACAAAAAACACATTTCGAAAGGAATGAGTGCTTCGATTTTGCAATTGATTCCTCTTAGAAACACATTAAATGTTAGGATATATTGAGTATTGGTTTTTATGTGTATTAAGTTATCATATTTTCACACTCTTTTGGACACTATTCAAATTCAATTCATTAAACTCTCGAATTGGAAGACAGAATATGTTTTGCTTTCAAAATAATTTGATACCTATTTATTGGAAAAGTTTTTCAATTAATTGTTTTTGTTTGTTGTTTGGGGCGAAAAATGCATTTAATTTTAGTGAAAACCTGTTGCAAGTGATTTATTCTTCAATTTTTACTTTATTTGATTTTCTTGTTTTTTTGGTAAAATATTGAAATCAAATTCATTGAATTTAATCTGAAAATCGATTTCACGAATGCAGTTCACTTGTATTCAACTATTTCTCACTTTTTATTCAATATGTTTTGTTTAGGAAAAAGATTCTTGATCATATATCTAATATTTTTTAATGAGTTATTTATCGGTTATTGTTAGACAAACCTTTGCTCAAAGACTACATTTGTCTTTAAGTGCTGCCGAACTGTTCTGTTTTCAATAGTTGTTTATTTGGAGAGAGAGAGAGAGAGAGAGAGAGAGAGAGAGAGAGAGAGAGAGAGAGAGAGAGAGA